>JADBJO010001425.1:182500-222500 GCA_016801955.1 Conus betulinus
ACGTGGTGCCAAATGTGAACGGATATCCTACACCGAAACTAACATCATGCCCGAAATAAACGGATATTGTACACCAAAACTAACATTGTGCCCAAATGTGAACGGATATCCTACACTGAAACTAACATCGTGCCCGAAATGAATGGACATCCTACACCGAAACAAACATTTTACATTATTCAATGTTGTGTACTCATATGTCATATGCTTATGTGTTCCCACCATAACACAAAGTTCTTACGAAAGAAAATAAAGTGTCTTGGTTGATTGATTGATTGATTCATTGATTGATTGATTGATTGATTGATCGTGCCCGAAGTGAACGGACATCCTACACCAAAAGTAACACTGTGCCCGAAATGAACGGATATCCTACATCAAAACTAACACCGTGCCCGAAATGAACGGATATTCTACACCGAAACTAACATCGTGCCCGAAATCAACGGATATCCTTCACCCCAAAATAACGTGGTGCCAGATATAAACGGATAACCTACACACAGAACAACACGGCGTCAGATATGAACGGATATCCACAAGCGAGAACACCATGGTGCCAGATACGAACAAATTTCCTGCACCGAAAATAGCATGGTGCAAGACATGAACAGACATCCTACGCCGTAAATGACATTGTGCCTGGTTGACCCAGAAGTGACACACCGTGTTCGCAGTGTGAAGTCCGACCGACATTTAAAAAAAAAAAAAAAAAAAAAAAAAAAAAAAAAAAAAGTCATTTCCACGCCCCTCTCAATGCGCTGTTCTCCTGCTTTCCCGTGCTCCACCTTCCCCACCCACACACGTGCAGTCTGAAATGGTCATTCTTCTCTGTCACAGGAGTCACGGCGCATGTGGGACATCACGCTTGAATGTACCTGTCCAAACAACTGGGATAACAGGACGGCCCTGATATGGCCAATGTACTTAGCTCAACAACTATAAAAAGGGGGGGGGGGGGGGGGGGGGGGGAAAGGAGAGACAGAGCTGAATTGGCCAGTGCAGCTATCCAAACACGTATTCACAGTGGACTGCCCTGAAATCACCAACTTCAAGGGTAGATGAACATCATGAGGGAGGCAATAACAAACAGCAACATCCAGCTTTACAATGAAGAAGAAAAAGAAGAGGACAAAGAAGAAGAAGAAGAAGAAGAGAAGAAGACGAAGAAGACAAAGAAGAAGATGAAGAAGAAGACGAGGACAACGAAGAAGAAGAAAAGGAGAAGAAGCAAAAAAGAAGAAAAGGACGACAAAGAAGAAGGTGAAGAAGAAGGAGAAGGAGGAGGAGGAGGAGGAGGGAAAACATCATGGGAAAAAAGACAGACCGATGTGGCCATGAGGAGATACAAAAGATCGATAAAGA
Organism: Conus betulinus; assembly: GCA_016801955.1. Taxonomy (NCBI): domain Eukaryota; kingdom Metazoa; phylum Mollusca; class Gastropoda; order Neogastropoda; family Conidae; genus Conus; species Conus betulinus. The sequence goes on from JADBJO010001425.1 coordinate 183,866, forward strand.
AAAAAAAAAAAAAAAAAAACAAAGAGAAAATGGAATGTGAAACCATGACAAAATAAGGAAGATATAAGTTAGACAGAGGGGAAGGGGCAGAAATCTTACCAAAAGTACCCTACAGTTTGCAAGCCCTTAGTTCTGTTCATTACAAGCAACTGTTCATATATGAAGTGCCGTCGTTTCACTTTTTCGCCGGTAAGGACAATGAACTGATAAAGTCGCTGCAAGAGACAACTACGGACAGATTTTGTCTTGCATTGAATGGTGAACAAACGAAATTCCATGCGACTGATTATTAAACTGCTCGACTGACTGACTGACTGATTTTTTTTTTTTTTATTAACCGATTCGTTATCTATACATCTTATTTATTTTTTATTTGATTGATGAACAGTTTTCTTGAAACTTTGGAAACAATCGATTACTAATCTTGTACTGATATCGGCTACACACACACACACACACACACAAATAATAACCTACCCACGACTTCCACTCCTGTCCGCAAACCATGCAGCTCTCTCGACGTCTCGGTCACAGAAAATGAGAGAACTGTCAATCACAGAATAGGGTCGCTGTCAGTCACGGAATTGACCAGCTGTCATCACAGAATGGTGTAGCTGTCAATTACTGTCAACACAGGCGTGTGCCGACACCAAGCGATACTGACACTGGCCCCGGTGGTGTATTCGCTTCCCTTCAGTTCTAAAAGTACACGACAGCCACTTTCTCCAGTGAGTTGAACGACCCATGCGTAGGCCTGCATACACGTTTCAGTAAGTTACTTCGCTGAACTTCAAGCAGAAAATAACACGTGAGCAACAAATGTAGATAATGCCCAACGTCAATGTCACCAAAAAAAAAAAAAAAAAAAAAAAAACCTTCTACGAAGCCTACTGACAATAAACTTATTCATTTTTGGGGGGTGTCGAGGTGGTGGTTGTTCTTCTCCATGTTGTTCCTGTCCCACCCCAGTGAGTTCACATCCGGGGCATGTGCAGAGATGGGTTGCTCAGACAAATTGAGTATCACGTGCAGCGCGGACAAAAGATCGTACGACTTGCGCTGACCTCTCAATGTCATTCCGAAGGCAAAGACCTGCTCCATGTTTTTTTTCTTTTTACATTTTTATTTTGTGTGTGGATTGATCGATATTCATTTCCTTAATGTTTATCTCATACATGCGAGTCAATGTTGTTGGGGTTTTTTTGTTTGTTTTGTTTGTTGGTTTTTTTTTTTGTTGTTTTTATTTGTTTTGTTTGTTCGTTTTTTTTTGTTGTTGTTGTGTTGTTTTTTTTTTTTTTTTGGGGGGGGGGGGGTTGTTTGTTCGTTTGTTTTCTTTTAGGTATCGTAGGCGACTGAAATAGTTTCCTTTTTTCCCTCATCAAAAGGCAAAGTCTCCCTGGTGGGAGGTTGCACAGGTTTCCACAGGCCACTGGTCACCTGTGAAACTCATTAAAATCATATTTTCCGACAGTTTGTTTTTTTTGTTTTGTTTTTTATTGAGGTAGGGGAGTATTGATTTTTTTTTTTTTATTTATTTATAAAGTTTTATCGCGCGCGCGCACACACACACACACGTCCCACTCCATCTATGGAATTCAGTATTCTATTGTAGCAGTACTTTTCAATCAACCGTTTTCTCTGATTGTTCTACTTCTCACCCCCACCCCCCCCCCCACCCACCCACCCCCCCCCCCCCACCCCCGCCTCAAACTTCCCACGTTACCAGATAATTCAATCATTGATTCCTGTGTCAAGCATGTTTCTTTGACCTTATGCAATCACCTTTTTTTTTTTTTTCTCTCTGTCCCCCATTTTACTGAGGAAACAAAATGACGGGGAGCTAATGCATGGTTGTGGTGGGTATTGGGGGGGGGGGGGGGGGGGTGGGGCAGATGGGGAATGAAGGATTTGGAAGTGTTGACGATTGCCTACGGGCTTGTTTCTGTAATGGTGTTTTACACCCCAGTTGCCAGCAATAAAGACAGAGGAGCATAGAACCGTGGGAATATTGAGTAAGGGGAACGAGATCTAGGGGTGGGGGGGGGGGGGGTGGGGGGGAGGCGGAAGACATTGAACATATCTAGAAATCTTATATAAAGTTCATTTATCTCCGGAGAAAATTCAGCCTGGGAGTCAGTTTTCTACCGAGTCAGTATTCTCCGTTAAACCGGCTGTTTTAACTTCGGACCCCATGAACAGGCGCCGCGTCAATCGAAGTCGTCCCACCTTCTTTCCTTCCTTTTCCCTGTGGATTATTCGATTCGAGTGCCTGGCTTATGATGTACGCCTTCCTTGCGCTGAACTCAGAAGCAATCTGAAGCGATCAAAACTAAGTGCATTTTCGTTATTTTGTCCGTCTTTGTTTCACCTGAGGAAGACCTAAGAGGTCGAAAACGCGTTGTGTGTTGTCTTGTGACTCGTTTTGTCCGCGTTTCTCTGGGCGGTTCGCTGACATTTTTTTTAAGATTTGTTTAGATTTCCGCCTGCAGTCGTTTCACTTTGCAACTAGTGGTAGGAGGCTGCCAGAGTGTGTGACCAGTCCAGCCCCATTTTTCCCCGTTCTTAATCTCTATTGATTTTTGTTCGGTTCTCTCCCACAGGGTTTTCTTGGAAAGAACTTCTGACCATCTGATGACGACGCTGCAGCAGGGTCACTCATTGTTAAACGCCTGAAGATTGTTGAGTGTTGGACTTTTGTTGTTCTCCATGTCTCTGAGGACTATAGCAGAACAGTCTTCACGTTTGAGTTAGTTTCAAAGTGAGGTGACTGAAAGCAAAACTGGAACAAATTTTAAAAGAAATTTCAAGTAACTCCACCAGTTAACATGGACAACCAAATTCCAAGACAAAACCCAACGCGTTTCGACCTCTCACATCTTCTCCAGGCAAGATAAACAACATCCAGGACAATGAAAACGCCCATCTTCCACCGAATTCGAGAGGATAAATAACAGCTTATTCTTCGTTTTCATTGTCCTGATTGTTGTTTGTCTTGCCTGAAGAAGACATAAGAAGTCAGAACGCATGATGTTTTGTGTTGTTATTTGTTTGTCCATGTCAACCAGCGGAGTTACTTTAAATCCCTTTTAAATTAATTTTCCTCACATCTGCATGGAAAATTCTGATCCTGGTCTGGAGCGAAAGAGTAGTGGAAGCCCATTTGGGTTGCAGGGTGTGCAGAAGTGTCTCTGTTCACCCATACAAATGTGGTAATCCAGATCATCCAGTCATTCTTCACTCATTCACACAAAATACCAGAACACCATCACAGAGGGGAATAGTTCAATCATTATAAAGTACAAATTGGTTATTAAAAAAAAATGACATGGTGACAACTTTTCACTCTGTCAAAAATCCATTCATACTACACTACAATTCACTACGAATTTCTTTTTTTTCTTTTCTAAATGAGATCATCGACAAAAATCTGGTAATGATTATCACATCAATAAAAAGGTAAAAATCCAAGACAAGTTGACTAAGAAAACTTTGGTAAAGACTATGACTTCCCAAACTGCATACATGCAGAAAGTTGAAAGTACAGGAGGTTAAAATCTGGAATTCTAAGTAAAATGTTAAATTCCTAAAAACTAGACGAAAATGCATAAATTTCAAGTTGAGAAGAATGAGAAATGTTCCAACAATTTCTAAGCAAATTATAGGTTCCCTTAAAGCATGTGTATGTGTGTGTGTGTGTGTGTGAGTGTGTGTGTGTGAGTATGTGTGTGTGTGTGTGTGTGTGTGTGTGTGTGTGTGTGTCTGTGTGTGTTTCTGTGTGTACCACTCTCTCTACCCTTATACCATTTCGTTTAAATAGTTATTTTCAATCTAACGTTCTAATCTCAGCTGTGCCTCACTTCATATTTGTCCACAAACTAGCGTTTAACTTCTATAATTCTAAATGATCTCTTAGTTATTCTTATTCCAACAATGCACATACTTAGCATGAATAGTAAATTTATTTAAAACTGTTTCACAAGTACTAGCCCCCAGGTTAGCACTTGCAAACTTACAATCTCTACTCTCTTAAGCAGATATTTTTTCTATACGTCAGTAATCAGTCACTGCCCTCCCCCTAGTCTCTCTACTTGGTTTTTTCGTACTCTTCTCTACCCTTACTACCCCCCCACCCCCACCCCCAACCCCCAACCCTCCCCCATCCCCTTCTTTTCCCTGCCTGTCCATTTACATATTTGTCTGCATTTCAGACCCTGCACCTGTCAACCAAGCCTATCTTCTCATTCTGCATGCCTGGACCATGTGTTGGTACATCGTTTCATCTGTCTCTCAGTCTGCTTAGCCATTCTTTTATCCATTTTGTTCTCTGGATTGCCCCCCCCCCCACCCCTCACCTCTATTTTCTTCCCCTTCTCCTCATAGAGAGTATGCTATTTTCACTTTTTCCACCATCTCTCCTTTTTTCACCCATTCCTGTTCCTCTTTGTACAACCACCCCCCACCCCACCCCGATCCCTCTACTCCCTCCCCCCTACCTTCTCCACCTTTTTTTTTATATTTATTCATGGCTGACTAATCTGCCAGTTCACTAGTAAATCATTATCCTTGTCTGTTCTGTGTGTCTCTTCTGGATATCTCCTCCACTCTGTCTACCCCTCTCTCCATTACCCCCTTCAAATTTCCATCCCCTTCCGCCACCACCACTCCTTCTCCTCCCCACACTCCCTCAAAACCCTCTTTTCCTACTGGCCTTGCAAGTGGAATACCTCTACTCTTGTCTTGTTTAGAATATGAACTACTTTTATTCCATTTTAATGTCCTATCAGCCAAAGGCCCATAAGCAGTTTATTCACAAACCATGGAAAATATCAGTTATTCACAGTGTACAATATTGGTTGCTGTTCAACCAAGGAAGACAACAGAATTTTGGACAACTTTTATCTTGTTTGTCGTGGTTTTTAACTAGTACACAAGACATTCTAATTACCTGATTTGTGTCTTGCATGTGTAAAAAAGTAGAGTCCTGTTTGGTGTGTGTGTGTGTGTGTGTGTGTGTGTGTGTGTGTGTGTGTGTGAGTGTGTGTGTGCTCTTGCATATGTCTGCCTGATATATAAAACGCTGCTATTCTCTTGACGATTGCAAATACCACAGAGAGCAACCTGGCAGACTGGTAAACATTTTTAAGACCATTCCAACGATCCACCAGATGAACACGTCAATAAACAGTCATAAGCCAGTTCTCAACAATGTTTTTGAAAGTGTAGACTTCACAATTTCTGCAGAAAACTTGGATGTTTCATTTTACATGGAATAAAGATATGCTTAGACAAACATGGCCCTAAACATTTGGTGCAAGTCCTATCCAGCAGATCAGATACAGCTATCCAATGAGAGCAAAGACAGGCCACATAGACATACCTTGCCAAACAACGGATCAAGTAAAGCCACACGAACATGTCCCACGAAACAGCCTTCCTTCCACATAACAATCACTGGGAAAAGACAAAAAAAAAAAAAAAAAAAAAAAGACCTAAGAAATTCGCTGTTGTGGCCCAAATCAAATCAGGTGGTAATCATAGGAAATGTGAAACTGATGCAAGACCAACATCAATAAATCCACGAGTGTGCCCAAGTCAACAAAGCTGACAAACGTCTTGGACCTGTAACAGAGCCTCTGCACCTTTTCTCTCAGTGTGCAATTAATGCCATCACCTTCATTTGTGCTGATGTTTACAGGAGTCCCTTTCCAGAGTTTCAACCAGGCCACAACGAGAATTTTGGTCAACTTAAACATCTGCCAGTGCAGACAATGATGGCATAATGCATAATCTAGTGCCTTCTCAACTCTGTTCTGGAATATGGAATAACTCTGGAAAATAATTTTCTGCAATAATCTACACAGTCCAAAAAGATCAAAGGTAGTCAAAATCTTCACATCTAATAATCAGACCGGGTTTTTTTTTTTTTTATCCCCCGCTTGCTTTTGTATCAAAACAAAACATTCAAAAAGATACAGCAATCAGAGGCAAAGAGACTGCAACTGTTGTTGGCTGCGAAAGGCAAGATATGCAACTTCCCATTCATCTCTTTCCACGTCTTGAGGAGCTGGAGTGAGTATATGACATGTTTCATATTGCCATGACTTTCAAGAACAACAAAACCACCATTTCAAACTAATAGGAAACAAGGGAGCTAAAAAGCTCAAGATTTCAAACAGTTCTCCACATACTGAGAAACCATCCTTTTCAGAAAATCCAACCTTTCAAACAACACTAATAACAAAACATAACTATACAACATTTTCAAGCAATAATGATGAAGAAAAAAAAACAACACATCAAACCGATAATAACAACAACAAAAAACCCGCAAGAAACAAGCATTGCTCAAAGAACCACATGCCCATAAAGCTGAGGCGAAGCAGGATTGCATACAGTGGGCAGACTGGCTCCCTTGGCCGGACACACCATCCCACCCTACCCAGCCGGCCCGGGCAGCCCTGTGGGGGAGCTGAGCCAGCCTGGGAGACGTGCTGGTCTCCCTCATCATCATGCTGCTCACCCCAAGGGCAGATGGAAAAGTCACTCCTAAACAACACCTTATGCTACCGAATTCCTTTACCCTTCCTAATGAGAAAGGAAAAATCAACTGTACTAAACAATCGTTAAACATAAGTAGAAAAGAAGTTTCAAACAATTCCAGCAGTACAGAAAAAAAAAATCACTCATTTTGTGGCTTATGCTGCGAAAATCCTTTACCCTCCTTAATGAGAAAAGAAGAATTAACTGTATTAAGTTGCAAAGTGAGACGACTGCATGCGGAAATCTAAACAAATCTTAAATAAATGTTAGCAAACCGCCCAGAGAAACGTGGGCAAACGAGTCTCAAGACAAAACACAATGAATAAAATAACGAAATTTACTTAGCTTTCATCGCTTCAGAGTTCAGCGTAAGGAAGAAGGCATTGAACGCCTTCTTCCTTGCGCTGAACTCTGAAGCGATGAAAGTTTAGTGAATTTTTGTTATTTTGTTCATTTGTGTCTTACCTGAAGAAGACCTAAGAGGTTGAAACGCGTTGTTTTGTCTTGTGACTCGTTTGTCCAAGTTTCTCTGGGCAGTTCGCTAACATTTATTTAAGATTTGTTTAACTGTATTGAACAGCCTTTCATCATAAACAGAAAAGCAATCTCACACATTGTGGTAGTACAGAAAAATCACTCATTTTGTGGCTTACAATACGAAAATCCTAAAACTCTTCTTAATGAGAAAAGAAAAATTAACTATGCTGAACGATCTTTTAACATGAACAGAAAAGCAGTTTCAAACAATACTGACAGTACAGAGAAATCACTCATTTTAAATTCATCATGTAAACGAAAAATGAACAAGACAGTCACATGGTAAAAATCTATCCCAATTGTTTGGACGCACAAGCATGGACAGATTACCTAACTCACACTAAAGGACTCCATGTGATTAGAGATGCACCCTGTTACGTTTAAAGCTAGTCCGTAACCTCACTGTAACGTCTACAAAATATAGTGTAATGCTTGTGATATAGCAGTTTGAGATTTAAGTACTGGTTACATGCAAAATTGGACACACAGACATTACTTAGTGCTGCAATTTCTTAATGTTAACCGCTGCAAATACTCTGCTGTGCATCCCCACACTGAAAGTTGACTATGGATAGGACAAAGTATTCTCTGCAAAGGTGCATCAAAATTTTACTTGCTTCTTTGCTGCAGTTGTAATGTTGTAGCTGCTCTCTCTCTCTCTCTCTGTGAGTGTGTGTGTGTGTGTGTGTGTGTGTGTGTGTGTGTGTGTGTGTGTGTGTGTGTGTGTGTGTGTGTGTGCATGTGTGTGTGTGGTGGTGTGTGTGTGTGTGTGTGTGTGTGTGTGTGTGTGTGTGTGTGTGGGTGCATGTGTGTGTGGGTGCGTGTGTGTGTGTGGGTGTGTGTGTGTGTGAGTGATACAAGTACCAAACTTGACAGCTGACAACTCACGTTATAAAGACTAAATGAGACAGAAACATCCACACAGTTACAGGAAAGCCAGACTAAATGACGCAGACCATGAGTCTTTCTTGGACAAAATAAAAACATGTCAAAAATATGCACTGTATGTTTACATTTGGAAAAAAAGGTATTAAAAAACTGGATATGTCTGGTGCAGGCATTCTTTGGTCAAAATATATTCATCAGCAAACTGGAAATGGACGGAGCAAGACAAACATTTTTAAAATGGTAGTGTATACACAATTAGAATCACAATGACAACAAAAAATTTAAGACAGTTTGCAGTCTGTAAACTTAATTTATATTTTGGTCATTGACTTTCCAAGAACAAAAGTCATCATGCACACTTTTAACTACAGTATATATAATTTTTTGTTTATCCAGGTGAGGAAAACTAGAATGCAGACGGTAATTGGTCCCAAAAATTAGCGGGTGAAATTTTGAAACAGAAAGAAAAAAAATAACATGGTCAGCAGCTCATGAAACATCAAAATACTGGTAATTAAATTCATCAATTTGAAATGCTCCATTTTTTTTTTTTTTTCCTTCAGATTTTGAACTGAAACTCTCTGTACTAACACCCCCACCCCACCCTGCCACCCCCCTCTCACCCTACAAAAAAAAAAAAAGTCCCTTTTCACTACGTCATCAGTGAGTGCGGGCAACACTCGGACATGAAGGAGAAAGAACTACAATCTGTGTCACAGGAACATCTTGTCACTTTCAAGTCTATCCACAAAGGTTTGTTTACCCTGATCATCAGTAATCAAACAGAAACCTATCGATTCAAGACGTGGACAGCGTTGGTGCATGATGTCCTACGACAGCTGATAACTTACAACCCGAACACAAAGTAACCTAGATTCCTTGAGGTTTTTCTCCAACAAAACTTTATACACAGTTAAAACTGATAACATTTCCTTAAAAGCTTCATGACAATTGATCAATGTCCATATTTCTTCCCTCAAAACTGTGACCTGAATTTGACCTTATGTGCTGCCATGCATTACATCATTCCCACTCGACCAGGGCCATTCGTATGCCACTCACTCCGTAACACTGACTAGCAAAAATATGTTGCAATACATAAAACAACACAAACAATACATAAGTACAAATGCATGCAAAAAAAAATTCATATTTTACAAATAAAAAGAACACATTTCAAGAGTCAACCCTGTTGGCAGTTTCTGCATTAAAAATGATTAAAAACATCATGATCACAAGAAAAAAGAATCAAATAAAAATCAAATGCCTATCAACAAGATTGGGAGGGGGGGAGTGCAATGGCAAAATGAATCACATATGAACTGATTAAAACTGAATTCATTAAAAATAACTGAGTTGGTTGAAAATGATTGAACTGGTCAAAATTGGTTCAAAATGATTGAATTGGTCAACAACAAAATAGTACAATGGCAAAAATATCAGTACATTCAGCAATAAACTGAATTTATATAGAACAAAACAAAAAACATCACAGATTTGGTGACTTCTTACTCTTGGGTGTAAATATTCACGGCAAACAACACCAGCATGCATGCTAGTATCTGCATATCTATGTACACATCCCATTAACTGCTCAACAACGCCCTATTAACAGCTCAACGCCAATGCAAAGACAAGGCATCCTCTTTGCTACAACCAATGGAAAACATGAAGACAAGACATCCTCTTTGCTACGACCAATCGAAAACGTGAAGACAAGACACCCTCTTTGTTACAAACAATCGAAAACATGATCAACTGACTAGCTTACTGAAAAGAAGTCACAAGTTCTTCTTTGTCTATCGTCATGGCTTGCTTGTTGTTTTCCCCCCCCCACATACACACGAAAAAAAAACTCAACTCGAATGGAACACATTTGGAAAAAGAGTTGAACTTGTGTGAGTGTGTGTGTGTGTGTGTGTGTGTGTGTGTGTGTGTGTGTGTGTGTGTGTGTGTGTGTGTGTGAGTGTATGTGTGTGTGTGTGTGTGTTCTATAGGCTGAGCCAGTAACATTTTCTGTCTTCTTCCCAACATACGCTAACCTGAAAAAATTGACTCAGTACATGTTAGTTAATTTGTCTTCTCACTTGATCAGGGATTAATGATCCACTTCTGAATGTCTCTTTCAACACTTTGCAGTCACACAGCATAGTGCATAGCAAGAAGTACAATAAGCAACCACCTACCTTTCCTTTTCTGAGGTAATCTGTTGTGAAAATGAGATCTCATATCGTATACAACTGTGGGTTCTAAATTCCAAATGTGGAAAAGTCATGACCTAAATATTCTTAATCATTCGCTAGCATGATGCTGGGGAAAAAAGTGTGTGTGTGTGTGTGTGTGTGTGTGTGTGTGTGTGTGTGTGTGTGTTTGTGTTTACAATGACAACATCATAAATGAAATATGCTCAAGTGTATGGAAACTATAAATCAGCCAAAAGAAGGGCTCACTGGAAAATGCTGAAAATCATAGCTACAGGTTGGGTTCTGTAATGATCCATAAACTTCTATTCTTGTATTCCCCTTTTGATTTTCTAGATTATGCTTTTCAGTCTGTGCAAATGTACCCATGTATGTAATTTGTGTTTGTCATGTTTGCATTAGTCACATCACTCTGTCTTTTTGTCTTTTCATTACTATGTCTTCTGTACAATCAATTACGACTAATTTTTTTCTCCCCAATATGGAACTCTTAGTGCCTTGGGTCCCCTGGCATTTGTTCAAGAGGTAGAGCCTACATAAATTCCCGTCAGTTACTGAAACATGATTTAAAACAGCAGCAGCATCCGAGTAGAAATAACAATCATAACCAAGCTGTAAGGTTATATACATATCCACAAAACAAAATTTGATACAAACTGGCTCAGGGATAGAACCTGAAATCTGAATCCAAGGCAATTACATAAACATAACAACAGACTGATCCACATGGCTTGCAATCCACATGTCTGCTGGCATTTCATGAACTAATAAGTGTTTTTTTTTTTCACATTTCAAGAGTTCCATTGGTCCATTTTTACACATGGCATATGTTTGACTCAAATTTCCACAAACTACTGAATACACGTAAAACTCCAAGCGTAAGTATACAGGTGAACAGTTTCTACATGACAATGAGTATGGCAAACACCATCCTAGCCTTGCAAAAGATGACGGAATGAAACAGGTTCAACATGGCACTGACACATAATACAGTTTTTGCAGTGTGTTTTTTTTTTTTTTTGTCTTTCTGTAGTATCTGCTTTGTGAGGCATTGTTGGGGCACTGAGATTCAGCCTTTGTGACGAGAGACAACTGCTGATACTGACCTGCACACTGACATTGTTACACTGTCTGTCCCATGGTCACTTTGTGTCAAAACCTGGGTCATTCATCCAAAACTGTAACAATTCATGAAAACAGAAAGCCCTGATTCAATGGCAACGTACATTTTCAAAATCAAACATACAAGGTGTGTCAGGTACAAAATCCGAAATATCAAAGCAAATCGAAAGCTACCAAGGCTAAAGTTCTGTAACGCAAAGTCTGAAGTAGAAAAACAATGAGGGTAAATTTTGATGACAGCTCAGTACCGAAACAGGACTTTCTCAGAGGGATCTTCAGACCAGCACACTGAGCTCAGTCATTCACTATGCTGATCCAACTAGTCCTGACCAGTTCAACCCTTTTCATGCTAGGTTGACACCCCTGTGAACATTGGCCCTGGTTGATACTACAGTCAACACTGCCCAAGGGGTGACATGACAATGAACTACGGGCGACATTACTGTGAACACTTCATCAGGGGCGACATTACTGAGAACACTTCCTTAGGGGTGACACTACTGCAACACTTCCTTAGGGGTGACACTACTGTGAGCACTTCCTTAGGGTGACATTACTGTGAACACTTCTTCAGGGGTGACATTACTGTGAACATTTCCTTAGGGGTGACATTACTGTGAACATTCCCTTAGGGGTGACATTACTGTGAACACTTCTTCAGGGGTGACACTACTGTGAACACTTCTTCAGGGGTGACATTACTGTGAAGATTTCCTTAGGGGTGACATTACTGTGAACACTACCTCAGGGGTGACATTACTGTGAGCACTTCCTTAGGGGTGACATTACTGTGAACACTTCCTTAGGGGTGACATTACGGTGAACACTTCTTCAGAGGTGACATTACTGTGAACACTTCCTAAGGGGGACACTACACACACTTCTTCAGGGGTGACATTACTGTGAACACTACCTCAGTGTGACATAAGTGTGAACACTTCTTCAGGGGTGACATTACTGTGAACACTTCTTCAGGGGTGACATTACTGTGAAGACTACCTCAGTGTGACATTACTGTGAACACAACCTCAGGGGTGGCATTAAAGGGTTGCAGGAATCAGACAGGATGTCCAGAATTGCCAAACGCTTGATGGTGTATCATTATCTGTTCTTCAATACCATTGATCATCCCATGAACGTGTTTTGCGTCATGTTTTCTAATGAAAACTTTCACCAAAACAACATGCTATCCAATTTCAACCCAGCCATCACTGTTCAGGTTCATACAAATGCCACCGCCTTAAATCTGCCACACGCTCTAATGGACCAGTTAGTGTTGCCATCGTGCTTATTGGGCAAACCTATATACTGAAGAAGTCACGTCTCTTGGCTTTTATTTTCTTCTCAAATAATTTTGGAGAGTATTTCTTTTGTTGACTTCAGCATTTTTTTGGGAAAAAAAAAAAAAAATCACACAGAGAATGAATCTTAAGTTTTGTAGGCTGCAAACTCTCCTCGCTGGAAAGTATTTCCAATATACACACAAAACATGAACAAGACTTGTACACAGCCAGACAGCCCCCTTTTCCGTGTCACCTCTGACTGAAGGTACTGTGGTAAAAGTCTCCGTAATCTGAGACAAAAAAAAAAAGTGATATGATGACGAACATCTAGAATCCTGCCTTAAAACAACACCAGAGCATCCAATCATTACTTTGAAATGTATGACATACTCGCTTTTCTGTCACTGTCCTGTGACTGGATGGGGAAATCGTGTGCGCTGTTCTTCCCATTCAGAATGTATTCCAACCACTACAGTGAATCTCAACAGTCTGGGTTCCATCCATTCGAACTTGTCTGGAATCCAGCAACTGGCATAAAAACTGTGTGCTGGCTTCAATATGCTGTTTCTCAGCTTTTCAAAACAAATAAATATAGAGCAAGCCTTGTTACTTTTAGCACTCAAACATCATGCACGATAGATAGATAGATACATAGATAGATAGACAAGCAGACAGACATAGACAGATAAGTGCGAGTGTGTGTGTGTGTGTGTGTGTGTGTGCGTGTGTGCGTGTGTGTGCATGTGTGTATGTGAGTAGGAGTGAGTGACAGTGTGTATGCTCAAGTATATGTGTGTATGAGAGAGAGAGAGAGAGAGAGAGAGAGAGAGAGAGAGAGTGTGCATGCTGAAATCATAAAGTTGAAAGAATATGCCTTTCAATATGGTGAACAGATGAAAGTTAATATTAACATTTGCATACCTGAAGCATAAATCATGTGACTGAATTACACAGAAAATGGACAATAACAAGTTTTTACTCCTATCAACAAGTGGTCATGTTTTGCTTTTGTCACATGAACAATATGAATGTAAGCGCAGGAGAAAAAAAAGGAGGAGGTTCAAGACACAGAAAGCTTGTGAATTATGAACCAGTTTGAATAGCCATCATCGTGGGCAAAAAATGTGTAGAAGCCGTCGTGTGTCAAGGAAGAACATTCATTTAATAAAAATGGTGCTGACTTCAGTTGTTTTTTTTGTTTTGTTTTTTTAAGTTCTCTTACAAAGTGCAGTGCATACATTCATGTTGTCCACAACACAGACTGTCTCTCTAGTCTACATGGCCGCAACATCAAACATGTGGCTTGGCTCAGGTTCCTCCAGAGTGTGGCCTTGAGACACACACATACAATTAATCCACAGCCTCCAATTAGGCGAGGAAATGTAAACCAAAGGCACAACCAACAAGCCTAAGAACTTCCACATCCAAGGAAGTGAGAAGATTGTTCACATAACCTTCAACCGTCTTGCGCACAGGGCAGCAAGGCAGACGGAATACAAATTCAGCACTGATGCTATGCTTACGGCTATTAAGTGTAGGATCTCTGAACACATGAAATGTGGGGAGGGATGGGGTGGGGAAGTTTCCTGGTTTGTTGTTTGTGCCTGTTCTCTTTCTGTGTGCCAGCTGAGGGGCAGTGCAGAGACCTCTGGCTCACTGGGAGACAGTCAGGTGCCTGTCACACTGTGGGAGAAAGGTATACTATTCTGCTCTATTAAGTGCAGTATATTATGCAGTGCAGAGAAATTCTTTTAAAAAAAGCTTAGAAGAATTTTTTTTTTTAACCTAAAGACTATGGCCTCATTGCTCGTACTACTATGAGGAAAGGAATATGCAGGACACTAGGCTTCCTTCCCTCGGCAGCAGATTTCACCGAACGCTAAGTGAAGAAGAAAAAAAAGTGGACATGTTCAGGTCTGACTCCATCAGCCCAGTACAAACCAGATCAGTTCTTCTTGCTCCTCCCATTCGGCGCTCTCCACGCTCCACACTTGTGTGGTGATACAAGCATGCTGCAGTCAGTGAGGACGGCCTCAGATCCTGAAGGTAAAGCAGTGAATTTTGTCTCTATCTCTACAGTGTGCACAAGTCTGAGATTTTGATTGGCGGTAATCTAGCATGACCAGATGATCCTGAACTTCAGATGATACGCGTGATGTCGTATCAGGGAGTCACCAGCGCCATCTATTTCTTGCTGTTTTTCCTCTTCATCAAGTCTATCTCTGCGTTCTTCTTCCGGATCTCTTGTAGGGTGTAGTAGTCCTTCAGCAGTTTGCCATTTTCAAACACAGTCACCATGACATCCTGAAACAAGGCCAAAATTTCAATGAAATTTAAATCAATATGTCTGAAAAAATGAACAAACAATGAGGCATACTTTACTTTCAGAGTCTAAAGCCATGTAAGGCTACATATCTTTTTCCATACTTTAGAACTTTAGTATTTATAATCTAACGAACAGGACATCAATATTTTTTGTTTCATCCGATCTGAACATGGTTGAAAATAAACTTTAAGGTTTTCAGTCTAGGCATTTTCATAGCATCAAGTTTTGATTTTTGCCAGTGGACTGCCCTCATAGTCTCTCCGTGGTCAGCTATGAGGTGACTATAGTCTCCATGGTCAGCTGTGAGGTGACTATAGTCTCCGTGGTCAGCTGTGAGGTGACTAGTCTCCGTGGTCAGCTGTGAGGTGACTATAGTCTCCGTGGTCAGCTGTGAGGTGACTATAGTCTCCGTGGTCAGCTGTGAGGTGACTATCGTCTCCGTGGTCAGCTGTGAGGTGACTATCGTCTCCGTGGTCAGCTGTGAGGTGACTATAGTCTCCGTGGTCAGCTGTGAGGTGACTATAGTCTCCATGGTCAGCTGTGAGGTGACTATAGTCTCCGTGGTCAGCTGTGAGGTGACTATCGTCTCCGTGGTCAGCTATGAGGTGACTATAGTCTCCATGGTCAGCTGTGAGGTGACTATAGTCTCCATGGTCAGCTGTGAGGTAACTATTTACATGACCTGAGCGGCTCTGTGTGTCTGATATTCAAGTACACATCCTAATCCAAAATGAAAAGTCTGTATCTCCTGGTCCACACCTACAACCAAAGTTGGCTGAAACCCAGCACACTGGTAAAATGTCTTGATTCCTGACATCCCAGTCCTGATCTGCTGCAAAACATTGCGATCACAAACGTACTGTAACAAATGAACAGTTTGTAAAAGAAAAAATACTACTCCGCCGAATGAAAGAGACAAACAAATTACAATACAAATTTGTTTGCGTCTTTCATTCGGCAGAACAGTAATTTTTCTTCTACGTTTCTTTCAGTTTTTGCCTGTGATCACCCTCACTTTGACACTAAATGAACAGATTACATTTTGACTCAGAAGAAAATCAATAATGCTTCCACTGCTGCAACACCACAGCTATCCCAGCACTGAAGCTACAGGGAAATGGGATCAGACAGTTTCTACAGCCCGCATGCTGTGAGTGGTGCAGTTACTGATTGACCACACTACGTCCAGGAACCCATCGGAATAACAGTCTGCAGCATTATCACTTCAGAGCAGTGATCACGGCAGGCAATGTGCAACCCAGTCCCAACACTGACTACCCTGATCTGTCCTTCAACGACCAGTGTCAGAACGGGTTCAAGACAAACAGACACAGTAAGAACAAATCACTAAAACAGGGCTCCAGGATCAGCTTCCACTTTTTTGCTGTTGACAGGAAACTCAAACCTTCTTCATTTACCACACTTCAGAGTCTGGTTTTGTTTGAAGAAGGAGATTTTCTTTTTCTCCTTTGTAGCAGTCTCAGATGCAAGACCACAAGAGATTTGCAGATTGCTTATTGCAGTCCCATCTTTTTAGAGAAAGGAGAGCGTGCATCACTGACCCAGTGTGTCGGAACCAAAAGAATATGACGTGGGATTATTGTGTGTAAAAATCTGATTTAACAACTGCTATTTCATGCAATGCCATCGATTTAAAACCTCATTTTACCACGATCCACATACAACTTAAAAATCAATGAACAGATTTTCTTCTTCTTTCATTCTGACAAAAAAATTAAACTGATGACAACCTGTCAACCATGAACTGGTGTGAAAGCAAATGAAGACACAGACCTGATAATCAAAAAACATGTGTGAAGGGAATTGAAAACAGACCTGACAACCACCAAAGACGTGAAGAAAAAAAAACTACACACAGATGTCATAACTACTAATACATGTGAAGGGAATTGATGACACACATGACAAACATGAACAGGAGTGAAGAGAAAGGAGACAGACGTGACAACCACAAAAACCTGTGAAGAGAACAACTACAGACAGACACAGTACAAACTAAAAACAATAGTGAAGAGAACCGAGGACAGACAAGGCACAACCACTAACATTGTAAACAGAAAAATGGAAGACAAACATGGGACAACATGAACAGGAAAGGGATAAAACAACATTCCACCTTCTTTGGATCGCCCATGCCTTCCTGCTTTGTGGTATACTTCCCATTGTTGCATTCCAGGGTTAGCCGCCCTTTCTTTCTTACTCGTTTTCCCGGCATCTGTGATTGGCTTCTTGAACACATTCACCTGCAAATAACAGAACCTATCCCTGACAGGTTATCATTCATACAAGGTGTGAATTCCTAAATATTTAGAACCACCACCTCACCGTGATCTGTCATCACGAAAGAAACTTGGAGTTTCCTGTACATCATTTGTTTGTACTGTAGATCAATAGTTTTGTGGTGTGACTTGCTCTAAGACAGTTTTTTGATACCATATTTTGAAAGTAACAATAGATGCGGTCTCTAGATCACTGAATATCAACATCCAAATTTATACAATGCTTCTATACTGATAATCACATATGCAGATTATGCTTTCCAAAATTTCCTTTAGACAGCTGCAAGTTGAACAAAACACTTGTAGCAGCTCTCCAAAACTTTCTGTGAGTACATGTGGACCATTAGCTCGACAGAACTTTCTGCAGTTTGCTAGTGTGTGGCATGAACTGAGAGAAGTCTATAAAGTTGAGCTATCTATGGCTGTATAGAAAAAATCCTCTGTGGTTGGACAATGTGTGCTTGTGGATTGAGAGAACTCTAAGTAGTCGGCCAATGTGTACCTGTGGGTTAAGGAAAAACTCTGTAGCTGACCAACGTGTCATTATGGATCGAGAAACTTCTCTAGAGTTGGCCAATGTGTGATTGTGGATTATGAAAACTCTCTGTAGTTGACCAAATGTGTGTATCTGAGAATTAAGAAAGTTCTCTGCATTTGGCGTATGTGGTAGTAAGAAGAAACTCTTTGGAGAGCTTGATGGCAGAAGGTCTTCAGACAAGAAAAAACCTCCCTCAGACAAGTGTGTTTCAATCCTGAACTCAAAGACGGCCAGGCTGCATCCAGGTCACGACTCCAGGACACCCTGCCACTGCCAAGTTCTTTTTTATTTCTAAAGCTGCCAAGTTTTGAACCCACAACTTATAGATGGGTGGGCATCTCAAGGCATGCCTTTTGAGATGGATGTCTTATCCCACTGCTAATGGGACACCTGTTCTATGTTGAGAAGTCTCAGCTTTGTGAAGTTCACTTTTGTTCATTCTCGACCAGATCCAGCTGGAACTCTTTTTAGCTGCCTCTGCAGTTGCCTTCAGGGTTCTGGTCCTCCTCTTACCTGAAGTCCTGAGCTTTTCATGAGGTCATAGGCTGTTGAACCTTCAAAACCCCTCATCCTGTCTCATTCAGTTAATGGTACATCAAATATCAAAACTTTTACTTCGATCTGATAATCAACTCAAAAGTTATTTTCATTTCTACCACCTGAATCACAAATGAATATCAAATTATAAATTGCTATGCATTTTTCACAACTTTTTGACGATTTCAATGGTCAAATGCACTCACTGACAATTTTATTCATACACTTGACATAAGCAAAGCATACATTTCTTTTTTCAAGTTACGGACACATGTTAAAGGAGAGAGTTCTATGAGAACAGTTAACTGTAGATTCAGTATTGATCATACAAACAGTTAACCATAGATTCAGTATTGATCATACAATCTTCCCAATGCATTACTGGATTTAGAGAGTGTTCACCACATAATGACACAGTTTCTAATGAACCAGAACAACCTGTGCTATTGGCTTTTCTGGTTCAGGACGATTTGTCCTATCACCTTTTCATCCTCATGAATTTGTTCAATCACATAGTTTTTATTAATTTTCAAAGTAATTGAAATAAGGGCTCTGACCATGATGGAAAAGCATCCCTTGTTTATAAAAGGATTTTGTTACCACTTCGATACAATATCCAAAAAATGAACAGAAAAAATTACTATGCCATCGCACAAAAGAAGCAAATCAAAATTACTATGCCGTTGAAACAAAGAAGTAAATAAATGACAAGACAAACACGACACATTTTGACCTTTTTGGTGTTCTTCAGGCAAGACAAACATCATTACAATCAATGAAAACAAAGAACAGACAGACAGTCAATGAAAAAGACTTAAGAGGTTGAAAGGCTTTGTTTGTCTTGTCATTTGTTTGTTTCATTCAGCAGCACAGTACTTTTTCTTTTGTTTCAGTTTCCGCCTGCAGTCACCTCCCTTTGAAACTAACAATCAAAACAGCTACTAGTGTTTTTTCTACAGCGCCTCATCTTTCTTTTGATAATTCAAACAAAAGAAGCCAAAATCGACCAGCACAAACCTCTTTGCCACCAATGACAGCGTAGCTGCACTTGTAGGCACACTTCTGGGTGTCCCTGTCCAGACGCTGTAGCAAGGCGCCGCCACTGCCAAAGGTCAGGTTGTCCACGCTCCACTCGTGCGTCTTCATGTTCTCCATGATGGCCTTCAGTGTCTCGTAGCAGATGCCGTCACCCCTGGATGACCCGGATGTAGTTGGGCAGCATCTTGTAGCCTTTTTTGTTCTTGGTAAACCCGAATTTTTCACCCAAGATGTTCAGCACCTGAAACGTTGGCATCATGGCTGATGACAATGCTCTCTTTGTAGTGACTGCCTCAGTTATGTTCAACACTTGAAATATGGACTCGGTGAAGTCACACTCCGCTTAGTTTAGTCATATGGACTCTGACTGATCACTGAGCTCTCTATACTATCAATGCATTGTTTATGTATGCATTCTGTAGCTGATATGATGTGTGTGTGTGTGTGTGTGTGTGTGTGTGTGTGTGTGTGTGTGTGTGTGTGTGTGTGTGTGTGTGTGTGTGTGTGTGTGTGTGTGTGTGTGTGTCTATCTGTGTGTGTGTGTGTTGATCTCTACTGATTAATTAACGGTAATTTATTACCGCTATCACCACTATCATCATCTTTACTTCCTTTGAACTTGCATTTAAATATCTTTAACCTCCTGATTACTACTATATATTCCCCATTTGTTCTTGTATCCTCAAACTCCTAATACATGTCATATGTTTACATATTGTCAAGAGAATTTCTCATCAAAACTGAAGGCGAGTGTTCCGACACACTTCAGTCACTAGCTGATTCATTCACTTCAAGTAGACATGACAATATGACCCAAATGCAGCACAAAAGAATCCTGTCAGCAACTGAGTTCCCAAACATTGGCCACAAGGAAGCAGTTGTATGATCACAGCGCTTAAAGTGGTCATTTTTTAACTCTTTTGTATATGAATGAAATCCAATGGCAGCTGACTGATATGTTCAGTGGTACGTATCTTGAACTGTAGTGTGAGGAGAGGATTCCCAGTGTGGTCAGCTTGCAGGAAGGGAAGGGCGGTGGGGAGGGGGGGCGGGGGGCACTCATTCACCTGACCTCATGGAAGGCAGAGTTATAGACATGCACAGTATTTTTTTTCTCATCTCAATTCTATGGACAATACCTATGGACTGGCATGCTTTTTCATGTCGCTGAACTGGTATCACAGCAGTAGGATCGACAGAAATTCAGCTTTGCTTGGGCATATAGGGCAATATCTGCCAGGCAGTCGATGGGTTAACATTAAATCATCACATGAGTTCAAAGTGTATGTGTGTGTGTGTGTACTCAGGTGTATGCCTGTCTACCTATGTGCCTGGATGAGTAGGTGTAAAGATGTGTGCGCAGTCCATGTGTGGGTATACTCTAATGCATGAATGTACGTGACTGCACATCTCTGTGTGTGCAATGTGAGTGAAT
Organism: Conus betulinus; assembly: GCA_016801955.1. Taxonomy (NCBI): domain Eukaryota; kingdom Metazoa; phylum Mollusca; class Gastropoda; order Neogastropoda; family Conidae; genus Conus; species Conus betulinus. The sequence goes on from JADBJO010001425.1 coordinate 204,611, forward strand.
GTACATGTGTGTAAGTGCATGCATCCATAAAAGTATTAGTTTGTGGGTGGGGGTGTGAGTACATGAGTAACAGACTACTAGTGAAAAGCACAAACGCTGAATCCCACACTAGCACTGTCCCATCTGCATCACATAAAAAAAAGAAGCTGTGGCCAGAGTCACCAGCACACTGTAGTGTGCGAGCGAAACACAGACACCTTCTACCTAACAAGCATCTGTCATATTTTGGGCGAATCTGGCAAAACAACGTGTCCAACGTGAGGCCTGTCTGGCGCTGGTCTTGCCAGCGTGTTTATCTTGATCAGGAACGCTTACTGGAGCACATTTACAGGATGATCCCAACTCAAGACACTGTCAGCTGATAAATGAGAGAAACCTACTAACATTCCCCACCCCCCACGCCCCTTCCCCCTTAGCTGCAATAAAAGCTGGGCACAAGAGAGACACAAAAACTCACAGCATTGACACTGAATCGTGAGAAGGACTTGCAGCTCACTGCACCAACGTGCTGAGATACTGTAAACTACCGCCACAAGACAGGGGCAGAGAAGCTGTTGAGCACAGCAGCAGACAAGCCTACACACAGAAAGGAGCACAGCCACTCCACCAGACGGACACTCCACACAGGTGTGACCTCTGCAAACAGACGCTGCCACTCCCACACCCAGTCTGGCACAGCCACAAGTGACGCTCTGTTTAAACCAAACAGTCAGCCAGGACAAGCAAGATCCATTTTCCACGGCCAACCAAGACCGAAGGTGGTTTTACACCCCAACCTGGATTTGCTTCCCTTGTACTGTATCACAAAGAAGTACCAACTACTCCTGATCTGCTTGGGAATAACTCCAATGCAAAGAAGATCTGATTGGGGAGGGGAGCTTTTTTTCTTCTTTCTCGTTTTACCTCACCTAAAGCTACTACACCACACATCATCTACATACCTTGACAACAACTTCCGGAGGATTTCCTGAATCTGGCCGGACAACCAAGGTCCCATCCTGGCCTCTCTTGACGATAATGTCTTTTAGCTGCTCTCCCCACACTTTCTCACAGGCGTTCCACAGGTTGTAACTGTCGCTGACCACAGCCACCAGGCCCTTGGGGAACTTGGTCAGCATGTTCTTGAAGCCCTCGCACTCCCCTTTGCTTCCCCAGGTGGTGATGGTGCTGTAAGGCAAAGGTGTGATCACTGTCATGAGCAAGCTACTCAGAAATAAAACGGTATGTCATCTACACACTTCAGATGATAATGCTAAACATAAGTAGCCTGGAAACTGTGTCAGGATGTTGCTTCTTACACCAGCTGTGGTAGCAAAATGATTAGAGCTGCATCTGGGAGATCATGGGTTCAATTCCCATCAGAGCCATTTATCTGTAGGATTTTTCTGCACAGACTGGCTCCTCCTACCCACAGATGAGTTTGCTAGGGACTAATTTGGGAACACTGGGACCACACAGTCACGTTTCATTCACTGAGTGGATGTGTCTCCGACAGTTTAGCTCAAATTTCCTGACCAACACTGCAGGCGACTGGATCTTTCAGGCCTGGTTGAACCAAAACTAATGAAAGCACGTTTTACCAAGTCATGCAGTCTCAGACCAGAACAGAAAACCACAGTATCATTTTCATCATCCTCGTTTTCATCGATCAGCATTGAAACTTAAAACAAACGAAAAAAAGAAGACCCAGGTTCTGTGGCCCTTCACGCCCTGGTCTCATACGGACATGTCTCTCTCTAACATGACCTTGGGCCAAATCTAGACCTTACTATGGGATCTTCACAACTCATATGGGAACCAAGATTCCCACCAACAGGACTCCAGACTAAAGGAGAATCTCAAGTAGAACATTCACAGCTCTTATCAGGCCCATGGTTCCTTCTAACATACCCTAGGTCAAATCAGGACCGGACGGCAGGGTCTTCACAGTTATTATGAGAAACCATTTCCCAACAACATGACCACATGCCAAATAAGGACTTTAGATTAGGGCCCCTACAGATCAAATATGGAACACAGTTCCCACTACAATGGGACCTTCACAGTTCCCAACAACATGATCACATGCCATATAAGGACCTTAGATTTGTTAGAGTAGGGCCTTCACGTTCATATATGGACCATACTTTCCAACAACATGACCAAATGCCAAATAAGCACTTTAAGTAGCACTTACACAGGTCATATATGGACCATACTTTCCAACAACATGACCAAATGCCTAATACAGACTAGAGCAGCACCTTCACAGGTCATATATGGACTGTGGTTCCCTACAAAATCAACAAATACCAAACAAGGACCTCAGGGTAGGGCCTTGACAACTCACATTATGGGTCATGGTTCTCAACAACATGGCCTTAGGCCATTAAAAGGACATGATAACAGTAGGACCTTCACAGCTATTACAAGGACCAATTCAAACTGCATTTCCTTCACTGTCACGCCTAAGATATATGCTCAAACCAGCAGGTGATCAAATCCATGCAGAGTTATCTCCCTGCAGTGCAAGCAACATCTGCTGTCTGCCGATGCCTTCTACTTTGACTTTCTCCCAGTTGGATTCTTCATACAACAGTTCTAGAACTTCTGTCATCTGCTGACGCATTCTGTTTTCCCTTCAACTTGCTGTTCACTGATTTTTTTTTTTTTTTTACAACAGTACCAGAATTGGATTTTGTTGTACCTCCCTGCCGACGCAAGCAACTCCGGCCACCTGGTGATGCATTCTACATTTACTCTGACTTCCCGTTCACTGGAATCTTTTTCAAAACAGTTTCAGAAGATGATTTTTTTTGTTTGTGGGAGCAACAATGTCTGAAGTACATACTCATGAGCAAATGATTTCCTCACAAAGACCTAGCTTTAATTCATATACACTACTGGTCTCATATAAGCACCACAGCCAAATACTATGCCACTAAGGATTGTACAAACCCTAAAGATGTATCACAATTCATTCATTTACTTGCACCAGTTAGATGAACTTTTAGTTAACATTTGCTTGTGGGGGGAAAAAAGGATACCACAAAAGTGAGTGGGAAACAGAAGGCATCTACAAATGGGCAAACAGAAAGAACCCTCCGCTGTGAAGCTGACAGACGACTGAAATTCCATGAAATACGGTTCAGCAAGCTTTAGGCAAGAAACTTTCAGAACAGCCCTAGGATGCATCGGCAAACTACTGTATATTTTTTTCATTTTCAATGGCTCAAGGACACATTTCATGGGGTATTCAGACGCCCTGCATATAAATAATCAGGAAATGTGCATGAATGCACGTAAAACTTAAAGACCTTCATAAAACATGAAACTAAAACAAATGTCATAAAGCACCCTAAAAAAAAAAAGAAAGAAACCGAAAAACAAAATGTCATAAAACACAGAGACAATATTACAGTTGTTTTTCAAAAGTAGCAAACTAAATACTGCCATTGCACCATTCTCCCTGTATCGTTCATATGGCATGTATCAGTTTTAATATGCAAGCTATTTGAGGCTTGCCTCTCTTTATTTGTTCCTGTACGTTTCTTTCTTTTTTTTAATGCAACATAAACACAGAAAACCAGCTGGGACATCTCACCTGGCCACATCTTTTGTACACAAAACGAACCAAAGGATGATGTGCTACTGATCACTGACATCTCAACCAAATACTAGGCATACTGACTGATCAAGGACAAACCAACAGAACATGGGTGTACAGAGTGATCATGGGTATACTCTTGACTATGGTCACATCAGCTGACCCTGATTCACCTATGTTCCGCAGCTGGTATGGAGTGCCCAGCCATAGGACAGCTATAGTACTTCCTGGCTGTGGTGATGGCTGCTATGGTGTCTGTGCCTTCGAAGTTCACCAAGTGAGCTGCCCCACCAATGCCTGCTGACTGCACAAATAAAGAAAAAAAACACTGAAGTCGTTACCAAGAAATTTTCGTCCTGCTTTCAGCAATGCTGGAATGACTAACTAAAAAAAAAAAAAAAAAAAAAAAAAACACCAACCCATACATCTATTGTCTTGCCCAGTTTGATTCCTCTAAAATATCCTGCAACTCTACACACACACACACACACACACACACACACACACACACACACACACACACACACACACACACACACACAAATAAGAAAGAAACCAAAACTAGGTCATTAAACAAAACTCTCTTTGTTTCAACCCACCATTCAAAAATTATAAACAGTCTACCTTTCCTCTAATTTAAAAAAAAAAATAGATAAATAAATCTTGTTTTTTAAAAAACCACCTCTTACACAGATACTAGTATCTTATGGCAGCCATGTTCATTATTCTATTCATCTGCATGGTGGCATGCGTGAGATGCTGCTGTATCCAAGTGTGCCCTTTTCATGACGCCTTAGACAGACCATCAATGCACAATCTGACACAACTCAGAACATACTGTACCTCTACAGATGTAGAGCCGCGGAAACCAAAGTCGTGCAGTTTGTAAGGCAGATCCTTCAGACTGTCTGAGGTCTTGTCCAGAAATTCGGCAATTATTTCTTTCTGCTCTCGCGAGTTGGTCGCCACAGTCATAGGGTACCAGACCTGAACCAGCAAAGTCTGCAACATTTTTTTTTTTCTTCTTCTTCTTAACCATATTAGTTATTCAAAAACATCTTGCAAATAAACTATTTCATTCATTTTGATACTGTGAGTGTGCAACAGGGTGACAATCAGGACTTCCAGTTTGCCACGTTTCCTAGAGAAAAAAAAAAAAAAAAAACAAGAAAGAAGGAACAGATAAACAAATGACTATAAAAGAAAGTGAACAACCTAAGAGTTGAAAAAAGAGTTGTGACATCAACACAGACACCATGGGCACCGTCAACTGCAGCATCCTTTCCCTTGGCAATGCAAGTGACCAGCATATGAACTCTAAAGAAATTACTTTCTGTCTAACAGCATTAGTGATGCCATAGCCATCTGCTCTTTCAATAACAAACAGTGGCGTGTTTGCATGCATGCATGCGCACATGCATCCGTGCGTGCGCGTGTGTGTGCAAGCGCGAAAGGCTGCATTAGTCACTAAATCAATGCATAACAGAGTTGACTAAACACCTCTGTTAACAAATATGACGATGGTTTTACAGATACAATCATGTATAATCAGAAACTGTAACAAGAAAACAACAAAAAAGGAAAGAATTACTCCTCATCTGTGACATTTTCAAAACCATTTCTGCATGTTTTTTCAACCAAAAAAATAAATAAATAACAGAAATAAAATAAAATAAAGTTTAAGTGGTGAATAAGCTTTTTAAATCATCTTGGTGTTTGCCTTTCACATCAGCTTACAGAAAAAGAAGAAAATGTAAAAGAGACGATAAAACACATCACAAATCATGCCAGATTGTGTCAGCCTTTTCAGATCCAGCACATAGCACCAAAACAGGTAAAAGACATGGTCACCTGAATTTCTAATCATGATGAAGGCAGCAATAGCCATGCCCTAACAACTTTTTTGACAGCTCCATTCGGTTTCAATCATTGTTGCCAACAGTAAATACACCGTCTCCTATTCTTCCCTTCCCAAATAGGGGCCTCATTCACTGAGCAATAAGACATCAGTCAAATATCTGCACAATCTGCATAAAAATGGCCAACACTAGCTGAAATCAAAACATCAGCAAGAATTCAAGGCTTACTTCATTTTGTTTTTTCTTCCTTGATTTTCTTTTTCGCCAACAACCCCCCCAAATCAATGACTAAACAGGTTGGGTGTTATCACAAACGAAGCGCTTCTGTTTGAGCATGCACACTACTAAGTATGAAGCCAAAAAGTACCACAGATATAAGACAAAGAGAACCAAGTCAAGATACCTCGAAATAGTTGGTCAGCCAGAAGCATTCGGGGTCCGTGTTCTCAACGGTGAAGAGGACATTCTTCACGGGTACCACTGTTCCCTCGGGCACCGCCTTGATCCGCAATGGGAGATAACCTTTGTGACGCTGGCACAGACATTGACAGTGAAAAGATAACACTTACATGTATGATGACGTAAAGAAGTTGTACCCTACCTTCAGGTTTTTTTTGACATTCTTTTGACTATATCCATGTAAGTAAGGATCATTAATTAACATTGCTCACACACACACACACACACACACACACACACACACACACAAAGCCCTTTTGATCTGAGATTACCAAACACTTGTTTCAAATGTTTCTAAAAAGGAAAAAAATAATTTAACAACATGTAAGACTATTTCCCAAGGACGTGTAAGCATAAAGTTTACCTCTCCATTCAATTTAAGAAATTTCTTGTATTCTGGTGCTACAGATCTACACAGAGTCCACACTGCACCTCTTTCTCACCATTTCTGTTGCTGACTAAACAGTTTCCTATTTGCATATTTGTAAGAATTACATTCACTGAACTTTTTCAAATTCAAGATCATTCTGTAATATTTCAGCAACACCCACTTATACAATTTTTCAAGTTCACCATCAAGATCTTTCTAGCAATTTCCCGCTACCTGATATTTTGGTATAGAATTTTGGATAAGGAAATCTTCAGTGAGACTCTTTTAGAATGAAATGCTTTGAAGTTAAGTTTTCACATAGTGGGAGAAGGGTTTCCAATCTACCCACCAAAAAGTTTTTTCCTTCTGAGACACTGCATGCACCTGTGGGTCTTAACCTCACTCTGACGATTCAAGCCTGCTTGTGCAGCTGTTTTTGCTTTCACAGTCTGCAGGCTCTGCCCTAGCCATGCTTGCTAGTCATCTGTCTCCCTAGGAACCATGTTTAACCTCTTCCTGACTGCTGTCTTTTTTGAAGGGGAGTCTTTCTTGCCTTCTTGTAATTGTGTGAACCTATTCCCGGTCTGGAAACCAATTCAGTGGCGGTCAATGTGGCTTTTTTTGTCATTGCCAAAGAGAGATCTGCAATATGAGTATCACTGAAGGCAAGTTTGTAGTGTTTTCAGCTGGCACTGGGAGTTTTCACAGTCTTGAGCCTTCTGCATGCATTACCATTTTCAACTGTTCTTTATTCCATGCGGACGCGCTCTCAACCATCTTCTTGCTGACTTGTGTCTGCACACAGATGGCTTCAGCCAGCAGATTCCACTCATCTGACTCCAAAGATCATTTGTCTTTGAATAATGATCTAACGTGGCCAAAATTCCATGGTGAACCTTGGGAAACAAGGTAATCTGCTGGTCGCTTGTATTTGTCCAGTTTTCTTTTATTCTTTTCCTCTGACGTGTTACGCTTCGCAATTTTGGCAGGATTTTTGCACATTTTTAGGATACCTTCATACTCAACTTCAACTTTATCCCACATTCCATTGTCCTCCCATTCTGATTTCACTTGTTTCTTGGTTTGAATCCAATCACCAACTTCTTCCTCCATAATGTCTTCTCATTCTCTTATCAAATTGGGGTTATCCTTAACAATTGAGCTACTTCTGAAAACAATATCATCCAGTTCATGGCTCTTTGTCTTCTTATTGGTTTATTTATTTTTCTACTTGTCTGAGTTCTTGCACTTGTCTGAGTCAAACTGACCAAAATTCTTTACTTTTGAGATTTTTTGTTTCTTTCCATTCCCTAATAGAAATGGAAATAATCTTGTGTGTGAAGACTACTTTTCCTGAGCATTTTCTTCCTCGAGTTGAAATTTGCAATGAGAATTATCTTTGCTCACGAGTTCGTCTTTCTTGTGCTCAAAAACCATGTCTTCCATTGAATGGTAAAAGCTTACCAGGAAAGCACTTGAGTCAATATTTTTTAACAAATGTATAAAGATGACTCTAAATTCAATTTCTGTCAAATGTTTTCTTAAAAACAGCAACAACAACAAACAAACCTGATTGTAGGTATGGTTTTGATGTTAGTATTTTTCAGAAGATCATGTGGAAAGACAAAAGCATGGCTTCTGGAAACATGCATGGTATGGGTTGTTCCCAAAATGCGCACCTCACATATCTTGTAATTTCAGTAAAACCCTGAACACAGAATTTCAAATGATCTTATTGCTGTGCACGCATTTTACAAGTATTCATAAAATCTTTATGAGAGGCGCTCACGACATCATGCAGGGTGTATCGACAGGAAAACGACACATGCTTTATTTCACCTTCACGCAACAAACGTGCTTCCCTGCGCTAAAAAATGCACACCTCCAGAATGTAGGTCCATCCTTCCTCATTGAAAGTGGTCATCCTTGAAGTGTTCTTTATAGAGCTGTCTGGCCTCATTGATCTTCTCCCTGGTAACCACGGGGCCAGTCATGAAACGTTTCAGGATGTACTGCAGGCCAAAGAACACGGTTGTCGGGAACTTGCCCACCCCTGCTTTCAAAGTAGGAGGAGACCACCGTGGTGCTGTCAGGATACTGGTAATGGTGGGTCACCTGAAACATTGAAGAATGGAAATCCGACGCTTCTAGGCCTGCAAGGTGATTGTGTTACATCTTCGCGAAACAACTCTGTATTCATTTCATTAACTGTGTACTTATTTCATTATTTCATCAGTTGTTTTTTTTTAACACAGCTATGGATTCTTTTTCGTTTTTGTCTTCCTTCTTGCTTCCTCTTCTCTTTCTTCTTCTTTCTCTGTCTGTCTGTCTGTCCTTCCTTCTTTCTCACATTTTTTTTTTTTCTTAATTGCAACAAAGAGAATGAATGTGTCAGTTCACCAAACAGCAGCACATAATTATTTAAACCCAGACGCTCTGTATCAAACACGAAAGCACTAGAGTTCACATGAGAATGTCCATCGGTAAAACAACATACAGATTTGCATAGTGAATGAGAGCTAAAAAAAAGCAACCAAAAAAAAAAAAAAGAGAGAGAGAGAAAAGAAAAAAAAAAAAAGGAAAAAAATGGGAGGATGGAGGACCCACCACCAAAAAAAAAAAAAAAGAAAAACATGAAAGAACTTTTTTCCCAAAAATGTGGAGGTTGGAGGTAATAAAAAACGAACAAACAAACAAACAAACAAACAAAAAAAGATGAGAGTGCACTGTTTCAGTACTAAAAGGGACATGGTTAGAAGTTGTCAATATGTTTGCAATTGTCCACTGTGAAACAAAATTAAAGTTACTTTTGAGTGTATAAAAAAAAAGGAAAAAAATATAAATTCAAAAGCGTACAGCTTTGCTCAGAGACCATATATAGAATTGCACTTTAAGTCTGGTACCATTCACTTTATGCTGCCCATCTCTTATGAATTCTTTTGTTTCTTTTTTTTATATGCAAGCATGGACTACAGGTACTGGGTGTCTCCATCCTCTCTGCCTAGTCCACTTTCCTGAGTGAGTGTGTGTGTGTGTGTGTGTGTGTGTGTGTGTGTGTGTGTGTGTGTGTGTGTGTGTGTGTGTGTCTCTGTGTGTGTGTGTTTGTGTGTGTGTGTGTGTTTGTGTGTGTGCGTGGGCATGTGCACACGCATGTGTGCATGTGTGTGTGTGTGTCTGTGTGTGTGTGTGTGTGTCTGTGTCTGTGTCTGTGTGTGTGTGCGTGAGCGCGGGGTGCGCACATGTTTTGAGTGTGTGTAGAAAGAGAGAGAGAGGAGAGAGAGAGAGAGAAAAAATGTGTTTACATTGCAGATAATTCTGTTTGAGACAGGATGAATTTTAGTACAATATTAAAGAATTTCCTGGTAAACATCCAGTGAAGTTTTTTATCTATCTGCTCCCAGGGCAAGTCAGAAAAAAAAAATGTCCTACTCTGCACACTCCACCCACTCTCTCAAATTAAACCATGTTTGTAGCTCACCTAAACCATAGTTTCACAAACTAAGCCACAAACTCGATCAATCTAACTGAAGTACATTACAAAGTGTGTTTGGTCTCAGTGGAAACCAGAGAAACATGTTGACTACATAGAGGATTTAGAAAGAAAACTTTCTGATTTATGTTAGCGTCAGCCTGTGACTCAGCGTTGCTATACCTCACATGGCCTCAGAAATTTGCAGTGTCGTGCTATCATTAGCATGTAACCAAGGTAAATTTTTAGGAAAAGTGACCACATGATCTAAGCCTAGATATTGAAAACTACTGACATATTCCGCAATATGCCTGTTCCTTGCAGAGATTTCACTACAAACTCACTTTTGGGAGGAACAGTACCAGGGGGTTGTTTGCTCTGCAAACTGGTGTCCAAGGAGGATCAGGAACAAACAAAAAAAGATTCCTAGAGCAAGAAAATAGGACATTAGCGTGAAGATTTTTCAACAGAGCTGTAAACTTTGCGCTGTGGCCTTTTGTAACAGAAGACATTCAGGAAGACAATGAACACACACCTGGTATGTGACTGTGAATGCCATTGAGTTTTTATATTTATCAATATCTGACATAAAACCAGATCCAACTAACAACTGAAATATTATCTTATTATATCCTAAATCTGTCTGAAGCACAAGAGACGATGCTTAAAAGATGCCCTAAAATTCTGACACAGTATAGGTTGAACATTTTATTGACTGCTGTGGTACCTTTTTCACTGAACAGCAATTCATCAAGCAATGAGCAACCGCTGCTGGCTAATATTTCTCTTTGTTGTAGGGGCAACACCCACTACAAGATGAGTTCAAACAGGTACATGAAAAATGCATTTCCAGAGCTATATATGTGAGTGCACAAGAAAAAAGGCCTTAGGGATGGGGAGTTGTTCTGTTTTCGTTTGTTTATTTGCTTATAATTTCAAAGACCAGTATGGATTATAATCACTAAATGTCAGCTGAACTGAAGAAATGTATATTTAATTTATGTCTTTGAAGCTCTGGCCTGAACATCAATCTAACCAACAGTCTTGCAATATTGGAGTATACATAATTGTGTCATCTTTTCTATCTAGTTGATCACAATCACCAAGACCCTTTTTTGTTTGTTTTGCTTCCTTTTGTTTCTTTATTTGGCTGGTTGCTTGCTTCTTTGCTTGCTTGCTTGCTTGGTTTTGTCAGTCACTGTCCAAGATGCCAAGAATCTAAGCTTATATATGGACTGTTTCATCATGCATTTGTCAATAAGAGGACGTAAAACATCACTGGTAAGCCTAAGAAATACCACAGTGCAATCCGAAAATCTTTCAGCATTTTCTTATTCATATGATTCACACAGGATTTAAAAGGTATCAAGCATCAGCTTAAATCAGGTATCATCTTAATCAGAGAAAGGAAAATAATTACTGATTTTCCTTTTTGAAAAAAAAAAAAATTAAATAATCTGCTGCCTAGTGTTTTTCTGTCTCAGTCATTACAATCCCTTTTCTCTGTTAATAATTAAATAAGGAACACCTCTTTATGATGTGTGTGTGTGTGTGTGTGTGTGTGTGTGTGTGTGTGTGTGTGTGTGTGTGTGTGTGTGTGTAAGAGAGACAGAGAGAGAGAGCAAGAGAGAGAGAGATTGGGATAGCTGAGAGAAACTAAGTTGTGTATGCACTGGTACAAACATGTATACACTTTGTAAAAACAATCTAATCAATTCTCAACACCCAGCAGCTTCTTTATGCAATTTATCTCGAAGCCCTTAAATCCACTTTCACTTTAAGATGCTGTAACCACTTCATATGACTGGTCATGTTCCGGTTCAGCAAGCCTTTTCATGCTGTCACTGATCTGTTTCATGCTTTGCCTATTCTCAGCCTCTCCTGGCAATACACTCAGCACCAAGTCTGGCTACCATGCTATGAGAGGTACATCAGAATTCTTGTTTTTTTAGTTGTTGTTGTTTTTCAGCAGGATCAGCACAAGAATTTGCTCTAAAAGTTATGTCTGACATCTTTCAACATCTTTTACATTCATAAATTCACAGCAAATTTAACTGAATTGTGTTATATAGAATGAATATTTCACCTGGCAGTACTTCAGTTAACTTTGAATGTTTTTCTACTGGCACTAGTTTATTTAAGCCATATGCATAACTTAACATCCAAAAAACAACAGCAATAATAGCCGTATCATACTCCCCCCCAACCCCCACCCCACCCTCACACTCTCCCACCCTCACACTCTCCCCCACTCCCCTCATCCCACCCCCACCCCCCACCACCCAAACATGGCACTTATTTCACTGATCTCTGATCATATATCTGTCACTTGTGTTCACATGATAAACTCTACAGATATTAAAGCACCCACAGCACAATTCAGGTTTAAAAAAAATACTGTTTAAAATGTCCCACCCTCTTACTGCAGGGAATTTCAAGTTCACAGGCTGGGACAGGCAGACAGCAACCTTCTCAACACTGTCAACAACAATGGTCTCAAGCAGCCAATAAAGGAGCCAACATTGGAAGACAATGCTCTGGACTAGCGTCTGATGATCACTTCCCCACAAATTTTCCTTGAGGTAGAGGCTTTCTCTGGCCTATTTGAGAACAGTGTCCCATACTGTGAGATCAACATCAGTGCGCTGAAGAAGAAAAGAAGCCCCATGCAAGACCCATCACTATGCAAAGGCAGACAGCACAATTTAAGGGACACAGCTGCTGATCTCAGTTTCAGTTTCCAACATGCACAGAACACAGCCACAACAGAAACATGGCGGACTTCTTTCAAGAACACCATCACTGAAGCTGTCAACATCCACATACCACAACAAACAGCATGCATAAACCCTAGCCAGCTTTGATGAGATTAGAAAACTCATTCACAAGAGAGCAGCAGGACCTATAAATGAATGAAGAAGACTGTTTCTAAGGAACTGAAGAACGAGATGAAACCTCTTCAATGCGTCATTCAGAGAAGGCTCTGCCAGTCATACTGGAGCTACCTCAACAGCATCTTCACCAAGGAAGACCTGTCCAATCAGGCTGCAAAAACCAAGAGATTGTGGGCCTTTATCATGTATCAAAAGTCTTGCAATGTCAGAGTTGCTCCACTTAGAAAGGATAGTCACTTAGCTTCTAAACCAAAGGAACAAGCAGAAATTCTAAACCAACAGTTTCAGTTTGTCTTTGGCAAGGGTGAAGCCTCTGCAGAGACAGAAATCTTAGAAAAGACAGGAATGTCAGAGAGAGCATCTCCTAGTTATGAATGAAATGGCCATCACCAAGCATGGGGTGCCAGAGCTCCTCCCGAACCTCAGCCCCTTTAAGGCATGGGGCCCTGATGGTAAAAGACCTCTTATCCTTAAGGAACTGGCTCCTGAAGTGGCCCCTGCCCCAGACAATTCTCTTGCAGGCTTTTCTGTCAACATTAACAGTATAAGCAGACAGGATAGATGGACATGCCTCACCTGTCTACTACAGAAGGGTACACAGTATGACCACACCTGTCTACAAGAAGGGCAAACAGTATGACCACACCTGTCCACAAGAAGGGCAAACAGTATGACCACCTGTCCACAAGAAGGGTACACAGTATGACCACACCTGTCCACAAGAAGGGCACACAGTATGACCACACCTGTCCAAAAGAAGGGCAAACAGTATGACCACACCTGTCTACAAGAAGGGCCCACAGTATGACCACACCTGTCCACAAGAAGGGTAAACAGTATGACCACACCTGTCCACAAGAAGGGCACACAGTATGACCCTGCCAACTGTAGGCCAGTGTCATCAGCGTCATGTGCAAGCTCCTGGAACATATGTAGTGATGCAGCACTTTCAGAAACAGCATTCTCTCAAAGCAAATGCAAACTAGCGAGACCCAACTCCTGGAATTCACAGAAGAACTGCAGCAATCCTGAACAGCAGCAAGCAGACAGATGTTTTGATCATGGATTTTCCCCAAGGCATTTGATGAAGAGTGAACTACTGTTTCATAAGTTCCAATAATACAGTGTCATGGTACCAAGCATGACAGGATCTCCAGCTTTCTCTGAGACTGGAGTCATGCAATGTGGCAGATGATTTTTCCTCCTTATTTGTCAGCCTTTCGACCAGAGGTACCTCAAGAGTCAGTCCTGGCCTGTCAGACAGCCTGATCTTGACAGCAACATTGTTTACTGATGACACAACTGTATGCCCTCAAATACTGGATGATCTCCAGCTACAAGGTTTAAGACCAGCTACAATAAAACCTCCATTGCTTAATAAGCTGGGAGAACAGCTGGGACTTGGGAGTCTCATCCTGAGAGTTGTCAAACTCTGGCAATCACCAGGAGCAGAAAAGCAAAGCATTTCAGTACTCCTTTGTGCTGCATACTTTGGATACTGTCACAAGAGTCGAATTCCTCAGCATTATCATCCACTCTGAGACCAGCTGGCACAACCACATTAACGCTATCCATGCTATGGCAAACATAACCCTGGTGTTTCTCAAGACTGAGTCCAAGTATCAAAAACACCAGCATCAACGAACAAGCTTACAAAGCATTTGCACCCCTCCTGCTGGAATATGTGACTTCCATCTTGGATCCCTTTCACAGAAGAACAATGACAAGTTGGAGGCAGTCAGAGACGGGCACTGTGTTCTATCTATCTTAAACCATCGCAGCAAGTGCCACAGGCTCTGGGCTGGCTTATTCTTGAGATCAGATGCCAAAAGCCAGGCTGTCCATGTCACATAAGATCTGCATCAGTCTCGTTTACTGTCCCGACCTGCAGACTAACCTCGTTCCTCTCCCTTGGCAACAGTGTCGTGGACATAACCAGTAGCTATGCCTTTAGTTATTCAGTCAAGAACAAAATGCAGAAACTCCTTGTTCCTTCTGAGAACAGTCACGCAGGGAATCGGACAGCCTGTCAACAGAGGCTGTGTGGGCCACTTCTCACAACATGCCAAATGCATCAATGACCTGGTCTATACAATGACCAATCTCCTCCCCCCCCCCCCCCCCCCCCCCCCCCCCCCCCCCTCCTCCTTGCATTGCCTATTACTCAAGAGAAACTGGACTTGACACATCCTTGCATATTTCAGAATACCAGTCAAACCCCTCTTTTCAGTTACTTAGTTAGGTGGTGGAATTATCCATAGATGAAGAAGAAGAAGAACAAGCATCACTGTAACAAACAACTGTTGCATGGCTTGTGCATGTGTTTTGTTCTCTTGTGTAATTTTGTATGTAATCAGTTAGTTTCCTAAACACAACTGCATACACCCTGGAGGACAAAACCCTGAAATTTATCAATCGCTGCCTAGCTGCTGCTATGCTAAGACACAGTACAGAATAACCCATAGAAGTGTACACTACAACAAATAAAATTATACAGTAGTGTGTTCACACACACACACACACACACACACACACACACACACACACGCCCACTAAGAGTAGCTGTGATATACAAGGCAGTTTGCATCATCATGTGCCAAGACACAACAACTATGATAAACAAGACATTGTTTACATAATGTGCCAAGACTCAAAAATGTAACAGTCGAAGCTAAATGATCACTTCACCGTTCTCTCATCTCATCTCTATCACCTTGCAAGTTGCATGAGGAGCTCAGCGCGCAGCGAAATCGAATGCGTCATCAAATGTTATGCACCGGTGAAACAAACTGGATCGGTAAACCCCTAATACTGTAGTCAACTTGTCTCTAGACACATCAGATCCACAGAGATACACATTCTCGCAAAAATTACAATAGATCTGCCATTAAAATATTGTTTTACCTTGTAAGAATCAGTTAGCAGTATGATATTAGGTGAACCTCCCGTCGACTCGCCCGCCATCTTGCACGCTTGATTCGTGACGTCATAGCAACACAAGCGCTTCCTGCTGGTTTCTACATAGGTGCTTGAATACGATTCTATTCTCCACCTTACAAATCTCACACAAACCAAAACAAACACGCATCCAAGTTCATGCAGTTAAAATCGAATGTGTCAGCATTAGGTCTGAGAGAAACACATTTGTAAGAAAATGTGTTCATAAAATCATTGATGGGCGCCATCACATCCAAACTGCATGACTGTGCAGCGCTATCTTTCGTTCCCATGGTAACCCCATAGGGAGTCATTGGGGGGGCACCACCCTGAAGAATAGTTCACCAGGTTCATCTAGTTCTGTCGATTGTGTGCCAAGACCTGAATCTCTGCAAAAGTTTTCGGTGTCCACTCGGCAGTATTGTCCGGATTTTTCCCCCTATCTTCCCCTCTGTACCTCTCCTGCAAGTTTCCTAGAGGATTATTTTTAGCAAGACCATTGGCTCTTTTTACATGACTGTACGTAGTTGTCTTTTCCTGACCGATGTCAGTAGACCTTTGTACAGTCCTATGTATGCCTGATGTTCTGACGCCCTTTTTAATTGGTGATGTGACCAGTGTGATGCTTAGCCTCTTGCTGCATAATCTCATTTCCATGGACTGGATTCTTCTTTCCAGCTCGGCTGCGGGATTGGTCCATGTCTCACGTGCGCACAGGAAGATGCTAGTGCATGCTGGAGCCTAACCTTGTGTGTCATGGAGATGTTCTTATCCTTCCATGCAGGTTTCAATCTAGACAGTGCTATGGTCGACTTTGCTACCCTTGAGAAGATTGGTTTGGGGTTTTCCTCAATGCTAATGATGGATCTCACATGGGTGAATTTTTGAACAGAGCCTAGCTTCTGACTGCGGACAGTTATATCAGTGCTGATGGTGCTGTTCTGGATGGCCATCAACTAGGGTCTTTTCAGCGCTGGTTGCCATGCCAGATTTTGCTGATGTTCAAGCTTGACAAGTTTTCATTCATTGCCTGCCAGGCCATCGGTGTCATAAGCAAATCGAAGATTTGTGATGGTTCCTCCTCCAGTGCTGACTCGGCTGATATGATCTTCAAGCGCATCAGTCATGACACATTCCAGAAATAATAATGTTGAAAGGTTAAGGAGATAGAATACAGCCCTGATGAACTCCAACTGAAGTATGGAACCATTCTCCAATAGCCGCCTTTAAAATCACTGTACTGATCTCTGTGGATAGTGTTATCAAACTTCTGCCCAGGTTAAACTTTTTCATTGGGGCCCATAGTGTCTCCTATCAGACCCTGTCGAACGCCTTCTTTAGGTCTATGAAGATGTTGTAGAACTCCCTCTGGCGCTGGAGATGTTTTTCGCAAAGGACATATACTTTAAAAACCTGCTCAGTGGTTCTTCTGCCTTCTTGGAGTCCAGCCTGTTCTTCAGCAATGTTGCTATCTGCCTGCAGTTGCGCTCCATTCAAAATGGTTTCGAACATTATTTTCCTGGCGTGGCTGATCAAGTGTACTGTATGGTAGTTCTGGCTGTAATGGGGATTTCCTTTCGTGAGAAGGGTAACCATTAGTGACTGGGTTCATGGCATGGGCCATTCCCCAGTGCGCCAGATTTGGCAGGTGGAAATCGAGAGGGAAATCAGTTACAGCATCTCCGTCATCTTTCAAAAATTCTGCGAAAATGCCTGTTTTCGAACGCCTGCAGCCTTCCTACCTTTCAGCGATTTCACTGCAGCTGTGACTTTTTCTCACGGAGTAAGAGGAAAGTCATTGTCATTTGTTGAATCCTGTGCAGTGTGCACATTTGGATCTCCTGCGCTCTCTCTGTTGTTGATCCTATGGTATGGTTGCCTAATTATTACTTTAGATCCTAAAATCTGCAAGATCATGCGCCTGTACCGATGCTACAGGAATGCTGGGCACCTCAGAGGGGCCCTCAGTCGCGCTCACCGCCCCATCTATTCAGACTTAAGTCTGTCAATAACTTATTCTTAAGAGACTTGCCTCGGGCTAATTCGACGTAAATCTCATCATACTGGGTCACAATATTAATTACAGGAAAGTCCCCCCCCCCCCCCCCCCCCCCCGATTCTACATTAAACTGCAACCAATAATCCACTTAACCAATCTGCATATGAAACTGGTATAGCCTAAGAAGAAGGGAAGGACGGACGGTGTGGATGAAAGGAGCAGGAGAGATCTAGAGGGGCCACGAAGACGAGGAGATCATGAAAAGGAAAGAAATATTATTGATTTAGCAATGCTGTGAAGGAACAAATTCATAAGAA
>JADBJO010001425.1:235000-237500 GCA_016801955.1 Conus betulinus
CTCTGGCCCTCAGGGCCTCTCTCTTGGAACGATAAGCTTCAGAGGGGTTCTGATGCAGGATCGGCGGGGGAGACTTTCTGTGTGCCAGACTGTGGTCGGTTGGCGGAGCGCTGGGTCTGCGTGGGCACAATCTCCGCTGTGGTCGGCTGAGTCAAGGGCGGTGTGGAGAACAAGGTGGAGAGTGTTGGAAACAAGGGATCAGGCGACAGAATAGCTGGTTCGTCATCAGAGAGCTGGACAACACGTCCAAAGGACTCAGTGAAGGCACCGGTAGAAACGGAACCCTTGCAAGATCCAGAGGAGAAATTGCTTGTGACAGAGGCAAAGGCTGTCCCACAAAAGGTTTTGGAACGAACTGATTCGGGGTCAGCAGAGGAAAACCGGTTTGTGAAACGGTAAGCGGTTGCCCCACATTTTGCAAGGGTGTTGGCTGAGTGAGAGTCAACAGCTGGCCGAGTGAAGCGTTCCCAACATCAAGATCAGGTGTTAATTTACTCTGTTGTGGGAAGAGAAGTGAACCCAGACCACAACCTGTTTGGGGCAAAATGGGCATGCTAGAAGCCATGGAAGGAAGAAAACTTCCTGCTCCATACACGGAGTTCATACTCTTCAACAGGTCGTTCTGGCAGTTTAAAAGATTGTTCATGTTGAATCCATTTGCGGCGTTGAACAGGGGAGCGCTGGAGCTGCCGTTAGCGTAGAAAGGGTTGTTCCCTAGTATGTTTTTACTGCAGTTTATCATATTGCTTGAGGCACCAAGCCCTAGGGACCCACCGGCTGGAACACTGTTGTCCAATCCATTTCTTACATTCAAGTGGTAGTTACTTGCACTCCCCACCAATGAACTGCCGAGGGCAGGGCTGGTCTGGAGAGGAAGGCTGGCCAAAGAGGAGGCTGGTGAATGAGGGTGCTTGGTGCCAGAGGTGGTCGCGCGTGAGAGTTGACCGAGGACTGACCGGCAGAGAGGACGGCTGAAGTAGGGGGGATAACTGTGCTATGTCTTCTGTGGCCGGGTGTGGCGCCCTCAGAGATGGAGTTCCGCACGGACACCACCACGTACTCCTCGCTCCCTGTCCCTGCCTTTATCTCTCTGGTCTTTCTGTGGTTAGCTGTCTCTGTCTCCGTCAGGGATGAGTGTCTGGTCACCTTTGCTGGAGGATGGGGAGACTGCTTGGAGAGCCGACTGCCGACCCACACGGAGGTCACCCCAGAAGGGGATGGGGGGAGACCACACCCATCTGACCCTTGCTTTCGTTGGACGCGCGTATGTTTGAATTCATTGCACTGGAACCTAAACAAACAATTAAAGGGGGAAAAACAATTCATTCATACTATCTGAAGAAAAGTGTGTGTGTGTGTAAGGTGTGTGTGTCACACTTGTTGTGTGTGTGTGTGTGTGTGTGTGCAAATGGTGTGTGTGGTGAGTGAGTGAGTGAGGGGCGCGCGCACGCGGGGAAGCGCGCGCGCGCTCGCCTGTGTGTGTGTGTGTGTGTGTGTGTGTGTGTGTGTGTGTGTGTGTGTGTGCATCTGTGTGCGCGCCGCGTGTGTGCGGGTAGGTGTGTGTGTGTTGGTGAATTGTTGTGTGTGTGTGTGAGTGCGTGCGTGCGTGCGTGCATGCGTGCGTGCGTGCGTGCGTGCGTGCGTGTGTGTGTGTGTGTGGTGTGTGTGAGCAAGACAGAGAGAGAGACAGAGACAGAGACATAAAGAGACAAGACAGAAAGAGCGCGCGAGAGATGTGTGATGATGATGTGACGATGTGACGATGATGATGTTTTATGTCCAGGTGAGTGCGCGCGCAACAATTAAGCGCGCGCGCGCTCGCCTGGGTTTTGTGTGTGTGTGTGTGTGTGTGCTGTGGTGTGTGTGGCTAAGCGCGGCGAGCAAATGACCAAACGTGACCAGCGTGCGAAAACTTATAACACTTTTAACATACATATATTCAGAAGGTTTTTTTGTTGAAGCAAGACAGAATAGTTTCTCCATCAGAACATTAAGAGCACAGACAGAAGAGAGATGATGATGATGATGACGATGACGACATGATTTTAGTCCAGGGCCAACAATTAAGCAAAGATATGCCTTTTTTTTACTCAGGAGATGCTCGGGGTGACGGGCTAAGCGCGGGAGCGACAGGCAGATGAGATATTCAGAAGTTTTTTGTTGACCAGAATAGTTTGCGAAAACATTATAAGACGGTTGAAACGAGAAAAAAAACAAATAATGAGAGAGAGAGAGAGCAGAGAATAGATCAACATTAACGCACAGATGAGTTGAAAGAAAGAAAGAAACAAGAGATGAGGAGAGAGAGAGAGGAGAGAGAGAGAGAGAGAGAGAGAGAGACTTGAGGAGAGAGAGAGAGAGAGAGACTTGCATACAAACACTGGAAAACTCTATGCAAGGGCGTTCTCTTCAAACCTTTATGGCTTGCCACTTGTCACAGTGGAGACGAACAAGCCGTTTATTCAGATTCCGCCCTCCAACGTGTCATCTCTTATGAATC
>JADBJO010001425.1:242500-310000 GCA_016801955.1 Conus betulinus
AGAGAGAGAGAGAGAGAGTTTGTCAATGAGTGAATATATGTGCGTGCTCGCATACACGTGAGTAGGAGATGGGGAATGGGGAGCGTGTGTGTGTGTGTGTGTGTGTGTGTGTGTGTGTGTGTGTGTGTGTGTGTGTTAGGGGGCGGGGTTTTTTTTTTTTTTTTTCTTTCTTTTTTTTATGGTGTTCTCTGAGAGAGAGAGAGAGAGAGAGAGAGAGAGAGAGAGAGAGAGAGAGAGAGAGAGAGAGAGAGAGAGAGAGATTTTTTGATTCTCAGTACAGTTAAGATGTAATTTGGTTTATTGTTACAATTTCTGATTTTATTATTCTACTTACAAATGTAAATGTTTCCCTGTTAATTTTTCCTTTATGTTTTTTATGTCTTTCAGATGTTATTTGTATTATTCTCGTTTCTCATTAATTTATTTAGGTTTTATCCTTTTAAATGTCAGTACAACACTATGTTAATCTGACAGTAAATGGTTTCAGCCAGTCAGTGTGTGTGTGTGTGTGTGTGTGTGTGTGTGTGTGTGTGTGTGTGTGTGTGTGTGTGTGTGTGTGTGTGTGTGTGTGTGTGTGTGTGTGTCTGTGTCTGTGTGTGTGTGTGTGTGTACGGGGTGGGGGGGTGGATGGGTACGTGTGTGCATGCATTGCGTGTGTGCGTAGGGGTATATATTGCCCCCCACCCTCACCCATCCCCTACTAAGTATTTTAAGTCCTGTTTTACAGTGTGTGTGTGTGTGTGTGTGTGTGTGTGTGTGTGTGTGTGTGTGTGTGTGTGTGTGTGTGTGTGTGTGTAAATTTGATGGAACACCCCCTGTGAAGGAACGCCCCCCCCCCCCCCCCCCCACACACACACACCCCACAATACAAGCCATTTTTAACAAATATGTTTACTTGATTGTATTCTTTTTACTGCCTAAGCAATCATACTTTTTGTGATATAATTTCTTGGCATTGAAATTTTGTGCTCTTTTATTCCGTACTTAGTTTAATAGGGAATGTTATGTGTTTTATAGTTAAAATGTTCGTACAAGTCCGTTTTTCTAATTTTCACACCCCTATGAATTATCTCCCTTCGCTCTCTCTCTCTCTCTCTCTCTCTCTCTCTCTCTCTCTCTCTCTCTCTCTCTCTCTCTCTCTCTACTTCAAACATCTTACTTAGCAGTAAATCTTTTATTCCTGATTTGTATTAAAGTGTGCAGGTTGCTTTTACAGTTTAAGTAATTATACATTTTGCAATATTATTGATCTTTTGAATGGTGCTATTGTTTTTGTTTTCTTTCTTTTTTATACTTAACTTTGAGCTTATCTTGGAGCGTTCTGTTTAACAGTTGGAGTGTTTATTTAAGTGTTGTGTTAATATTGCATATGTGATGGTGGTTTGTGGTGGTGATGTGTGTGCGCCTCTGTGTGTGCGTGCGTGCGTGTGCGTGCGTGCGTGTGTGTGTGTGTGTGTGTGTGTGTGTGTGACATTGTTTTGGGCGGGGTGTGTGTGCGTGTGATTCTATATTGGTGTGTGTGTGTGTGTGGGTGGGTGGTGGTGGTGGAAGGATGTGTGTGCGTGCATGTGTTAATATTTATAAACATGTACAGACTGACACAAGATGGATAAATGGATTGACAAAGAATAACTGAGCACAGTGCAAAGAGTGGAATATTTTTACTGATATATTTGTTTATAGTTTGTTGTAATATGTGAATTTTGATAATGGCACCACAAACAAATTTTCCTTGTATTCTATGAGGACAAATAAAATATCGTGTATCGTGTGTCGTGAATGTGTACAGTCCCAGACAAAGTGGTTCAACTGATCCTTGAGATGTATCATGTCCCAAAAGAACTTCAGGGAAATGCTGAGGAAGTACTTCCCATGGCTTCTCGATGAGTTTCCCCATAAAAAGAATACACAACAGATTGGATCAGTCTGGAAACTGGCATAGCAATGGGATGTACACTTTCTCCAATATAGTTTGTGTTGGCAATGGAGGTCATATTGAAAGCTGTCATGAACTGTACAGATTCGGTGGATCTCGGAAACCAATACCAAATGCCTCCTCTAAAGGCCCTCATGGATGACACAACAGTGCTGTCTTCCAAGGAAGATGAGACACACAGAATACTGAAGCAATTACAACCCAAACAACTCAAAAGTAAGATCATCGCCAGTTATGATAATGTGTTGTGTGTTTTACAGTATAAGCTTATCTGATTATTAACCATTTGCATCGTAGGCCAGCTCTTTTTGATTTACGTTTTCTTCTTCCTCTTCTTTTATTTTCATTTGTTAAGTTATAAGAAATACTTTGTGTATGTATTTTTGTGTCCTACAGATGTGACAAATATGTGCCAAATACGTGTTGAAATCTCTGCGCACAGTCTTTTCTCTTCTAATTTCTCAACTTAGTTGATTAAAATTCGACTTTGAAAAAAAAAATACTGAAGCAATTAGACAAGTCAGTTGCTTCATCCTGGATGAATTTCGAGCCATGGAAATCACGAAGCCTCTCGCTGCACAAAGGAAAACTAGCAAAACCAGTCAAGTTTGCTGTAGCGAACCAAACCATTCCAACTGTAACAGAAGAACCAATCAGCCGTCTTGGGAGGTAGCATGATGACTCCTTGAAAGACACAAAGAGGGGAGTGGAAACCCAGCTAATGGTAGAAGAAAGCCTGCAGGTGTTAGACCAACTTGCTCTGAAAAAGACAAGGTCTGATGTTTGCAGTTCATGCTGATCCCTAAGCTTCGATGACCTCTACTGATATACAATATCAGCACTACCACTGTGGAATCAATGAAGACCAAAATCAACAAGTATACAAGGAAATGGTTGGGTGTCCCACCTGGTTTCATTGGCGTTGCACTCCACTGCCACCAAACAAAGCTGAAGCTACGTCTAAAATCCATCTTCGGTGTATTCAAAATGCGTAAAGCGAGTTTACTCACCATGCTTGAGGACTCCGAACACAAATTTGTGAGATCGGTCCGGCCCAAGCTATAGACTAGCATAAAACGGAAACTTCGAGAGGCGGTGGACGTGGCAACGGAAGACCTCGGGATCAGGGAAATAACAGGCCACACACAGACCAGGAGACAGGGGCCAGAGATATCAATAGAAACAAAATGGTGGTCAAAAGCAAAAGGAAAAGCAAAGAGAGACATGGTAACAGAGGAGCTGAAGGAAGAAGAGGATGCCAAGAAAATCCAGAAAGCAGTCCAGCAAGGGCAACAAACATTGTGTGAAAATATTCCCAGACATCCATCACAACACAATTGTAACTCAGAAACTGTTTGGGTTGTTTCAACAAGATTACATAGCAACGATTTTTCACCCAAGCAATGAACAAAAAAAAAAAAATAAAATAAATAGTGGTCTTTTGGTAAGTAGAAGTAGAAAAGCTTTCAGTAGATAAAAAAAAAAACCTTTAAATGTATGCGTGGTGCACTTACTGGGGCGAACTTGCCCCATGCTTGAAAGAAGAAGCTTACACAGCGTACACACTGAGGAACATTGGCCTGCATTGTTGGTGAAAGCCGATGCCCGACATAGCCTGCCTGGCTGCCAGGAGGCTCTCAAATACCCCCCCCCCCCCCCCCCCCCCCCCTCTCCCACTCCCCAAGTGAAGAAGCGGTGTTTGTCTTATTACCGAGGAGAGGGGAGAAGAGAGTGTGTCTGATTCTGCCAGGGATATGGGAGATATATAGAAGAGAGTGTGTCTGACTCTGCCAGAGAAATGGGAGATAGATAGAAGAGAGTGTGTCTGACTCTGCCAGAGAAATGGGAGATATATATAACTAACCAAAAACCAGAGAAATCTACAGTTGGTAATCACTTGGTGGTCAATCTCTCCAGCACAACGCTGACTGAAGACCAGGTTAAAGTGCTCAGTCTGGGCCCCAAGTTTGTTCCCACACCCATGACCTTCAACCCAGAAACAGCTAGAGGATGATATACATTTTGATGAGGAAGCTGAAGACACTACCCCCCCCACTCCTACACCACATTTCTACAAGAAAACACACTACGATCCTGGCAAGGGCAGAGACGCAGCTCTGGACACCTACTGCCAAAACCTAGATCTGAAGGCAGCCACCTACCAATGTCCTGGGAGACCGAAAGACAATCTTAAAGTGAATGAAAGAAAGGCACTTAACCAGCTACAGGGGAAAGTGTTGAACCGAGAAATACGCATCAGCACAGCTGACAAAGGGGGAGCTGTAGTTATTCAGGACGTTCAGGACTACATCCAAGAAGCAGATCGACAACTGAACAACCAGCTACATTACAGCAAAGTTGACAAAGATCCCACAGTGCAGGTGGCCAAGAAGTCCAATGAACTTCTCAACAAAACTCCATGATAATAACTACATTGATGACCAGACGTACAAATGGGCATTACTCGAACCAAAAAAATACGTACACCGCGTTTCTACCATCTACCAAAGATCCACAAAACGCTCAATAAGCCCCAGGAAGACCAATTGTGTCAGGAGTGGAAGGCCCTACAGTCAAAATGTCCCAGCTAGTTGACTCCTGGCTACAGAATCTGGTCGTTGGGCTCCCCAGCTACATCAAGATTCCACTGCAATGCTAAGGATGCTTGAGGACCTTAACGTCAGGGAGGGTCCTTTTGGCCCTGAAGCAACTTTGGTGACAATAGACGTAGTAGGTCTGTACACCAACATACCCCACGACGACATGCTAGAGGCTATCACCTTCTTTCTGACGCTCCACCATCCTGACAATACCCCACCAAACTCCGTCATATAGACATCGTCTCTCACGTCCTCAGGAACAACTATTTCACCTTTGAAGGACGCATATACAAGCAGGAACATGGGACGGCAATGGGCACGCCCATGGCGCCAACATTGCCAATCTCTTCATGGGCTGGGCTGGAAAAGAGGTTGCTGGAAGAAAGCCCTGTCCACATTGACAACAGCATGTGGAGACGCTACATCGATGACATCTTCTTGCTGTGGCAGGGCTCAGAGGAAGATCTGCAGACCTTTTGCCAACACATCAACACTTTCCATCAAACCATCAAATTCACAGTGCAGTCATCCAGACAGTCCATCCCATTTCTTGACATTCTCATCAAATTTGATGATGGCTTCATCAACACTGAACTGTTCACAAAACCCACAGACACTCATGCTTACCTCCACCATCGCTCATGCCATCCACATCATTGTAAGAACAACATCCCCTACTGCCAGTTCCTGAGGCTCCGTCGTCTTTGCTCCAAGACTAAAGACTTTGATAAACATGCTGATACCATCATGGGCATGTTTCTCAGCCGTGGCTACAGATCGAGCAAGCTACAACAGGCTTTGACAAAAGCACGAGGCCTCTCAAGAGCTGAGGTGTTAATGTACAGGGCAAAACTGTTAACACCAGGGTCCCCTTCGTCATCACTCATCACCCCTCCAACCCACCACTACGTGACTGCTCAGGGAGCAACAGGCACTACTCCACACAAGTGCACGCATGAAAAAGGCTGTGCCTGAAGTGCCTGTTGTTGGAGAGAGAAACTCCAGGAGCATCCAAAACCTGATCATGCCATCCTCCCTTCCCCAAGTCAAGCCTACGCAAGAACAGGCTGGGGTGATGAGATGATGCAACAACAGGTGCGTCATCTGTAGGGAACATCTGGTGGAGAGCAAAATTTTCTCCAGCGACACCACTGGAGAAGTCTTCAACATCAGACATAGCATGACGTGCAAGTCTTCAAACATCATTACCTGCTTTACTGCCAACAATGTCATGGGGCGCAGTATGTAGGAGAAACAAAAAATGCCCTAAGAACACGCTTCTACCTCCACAGAACCCACATACTGCAAAACACAGGCACCCATGTTACTAGACATTTCAACAGGAAAGACCATTCACTGCAGGACATGAGGTGCATGCCCATAGAGCAGGTCTTCACAGACAACCTTGCTCACAGGCACGCAAGGGAGCAGTTCTGGATCAACAAACTCAGGACATTCTATCCTCGGGGTCTCAACACTCTCTGAGTCTCCTAACTTGTTAGGGAGGGAGAGAGGTGAAAAGGGCAGATAGTGGGGGGTATGGTGATGAGAAAGAGAGAGGGGAGATAGGACAGAGACGGCGATAGGGTAGGAAGGGGGAGGTTTTGAGGCAGACGGCCCCATATGCAAGTGACAAACTGTCCTCAGGTCAGAGAGGGAGATGAGTGAGGGGAGAATAAGAGATGGCCCAGGGGCTGGGGTCAGGGACCCAAGAGTGGGGGGCCTGGGGAATGGCTTGGGGACCTTGGGGGGCAGGGAGGTGGGGTCCCTGGGTGTTAGGGGGTGGGGGGAGTTTAAGGGTCTTGGGTGCTGGTCCCCGGGGATTGGGGGATACAAATAATTAGGGGGTCCATGGGTGTGTGTGTGGGGGGGGGGGGGGGGGGGGGGGGGGGGGGGGGGGGATTGGGGACTGGGGGGGGGGGGGACTGGGGGGGGGCTAGGATGGGGGCGGATGATCTTGGGGGTAGGTGGGTGAATGAGTGAATGGGCGTGGGGTGAGATGGGGAGTTGGATGGGTGTATGGAGTGGGTGATCTGGGGGGGGTGGGTTGGGGTGGGGTGGGGTGAGGGGCCACACACCCCCCCCACACCCTTTTTTTTTTTTTTTTTTTTTTTTTTTTTTTTTTTTTTTTTTCCCTCTCCTCTCCTCCCAGCCTTAGAAAAAAATTGAAAATTTGCGAACGTGGTTATCATTGTGAGCTTGACGTCATTGTAGGGTTATAGAAATACGTCATTATACTGATGACGAGTCTCTGCAATGCGTCACTGTCAATAAGCATCGATAAAGGTATATATATATATATATATATATATATATATATATCTCCTGACGAGAGCGCTGGCTCGAAACAGATCTGTTGGGGTTTTAAAACTTCCTTTTATCATCCTTTTTTAACGAATATATATATATATATATATAATATATATATATATATATATATATATATATATATATATATATATCCCACTTCTCTGGACTCTGGGTATGCTAGGCTAATCTCTCTCTCTCTCTCTCTCTCTCTCTCTCTCTCTCTCTCTCTCTCTCTCTCTCTCTCTCTCTCTCTCTCTCTCTTTTCCATCTGTTACTAATATTGTCATAGCATTGTTGATTTTGTCATCGTCATCAGTTGCTTGATTAGATTGATGATGATGATGATGATGATGATGATGATGATTTCATTATTATTATTATTATCATTATCATCATCATTATTATTATCACTATCATTAGTAGTAGTAGTACTACTATGATTATTATCATTATTGTAGTTTTTGTTATTATCATCATTTTCTCTATTGCCAGCATAACCACTGCTATTATTCATACTCTATTATGAACTTTATTTCATTCGTGTTTTGTTGTTGTTGTTGTTGTTTTTTGTTGTTGTTGTTTAATTCTAAATGTCTGTGTCTTTGTATATTTTTTAGATTTTGTTTTCATATCTTTCTCATTTTCAAACGTATTATCATTATATCTATTCGTTTGTTTCTTGTGTTACTGCCTTTTCCATTACCTGCATCATTGTTGTTGTTATTTTTTGTTATTACCATCCTCATTATCACTATGATTATAACCATGTTATTGTATTTATTCCACTCCTTCTTCCCCTTCCTCCGCTTCGTTTTTTTTTTTTTTTTTTTTTAATTAATTTTCATTATCATAAGTACAGTTACTATCATCAGTATTGCTAATAATATTATTATCATATATGATTCTGGTATCATGATAATGATAATGGTGATGATCATCATCATGACTGTTTCAACCTGTGTCCTCTCGATCATTTCAACCTCAGTTCCATTCGTTCTTTGGGTCGTTCTCCCAAGACAAAATTAATCTTGCATCCAGAGTGAAGAGATAAAAGACTATCTGTTCATCCGTTGTTTTGCTTGTTTTGAATGTTGGTCGTCCAACCAGAAGAAGACCGGAACGCGTTGTTGTGTAATTTGTGCGTTCCTTCGTTTGACAGCCCAGAATTTTTTTATTTGCACATGTTTGAATTTCCGTTCGCAGTCACCCCACTTTGAAACCGACGGAGTAATAGTTTTAAAGATTTTGTTTTTGTTTTTTTTTTTCACGGTTTCGTTTACTTATTTCTATACGCTGTTAGTGAGTGACTGCCATGGACTCATAGTTTAAACTTGAAGCCCTTTTCTTCATAACACCTTCCCCTCTTTCAGTTTTAACGAATATTTTCTCAGTCGCTTTCACAAGGATGTTAGAATTGCATAAAATTTACATAATCTTTTCGTCAACGACCACGCTACGTCTATGGTCACCCCCCCCCCCCCCCCCCCCCCCCCCCCCACCCCCCCCCCCCCCCCCCCTCTCAGGCATGCGCATTTGATTTTATGGAAAGAAACCGCGAAAGTTTGCTAAGGTACAACTTCCTTTAGCAGTACAGCTGTGGTCAAATATTCGCCATCAGCCGGTCGTTGTAGTCAGTGCTTTGTCCCTTCTTCATTGTGTACACACTCAGCAAGTAACCGGTTGGCGTGCGCGGGTTTTGGCGCTTGAAATCAGTCCTAGTCCAAGGAAAACTTGTAATCTTCCCATACTTTGTAGATCCTGCTCTTGAAAACGTTGAGAGAGAGTGCAGACACCACTCTTAGTTCAACTAGACGTACATCATTTACCAGAGACAAAATGGGAACTTTGTGGCTATGTGTGGTGGCCGTTTTTTGCTTTACTGTTGTTGTTTCTGGCAGCTTTGGCCATCCTGCTCGTTTACTCGGGATTATTTGAAGAATTGAAGTTGGAGCAGGTAGGCCTCCGATCAGCCAGGTTGTTATCGCTTACAAAATTTGTCAGAGGTTCAGGTTCAAAATAGGGACAAAATCTTAACAGATTCATTAAGCCTCACGGCTTATTGTCCCATCATTCTCAAAAAAATAAGTTACCTCAAGGTCATAAGCATGCTCAAGATATTTAAACATCGTAATCAAATAATACATCTATTAGCATGTTACCTTTGTCTATAAGATTTTTGAAAGCATTTAAATTAGGGGCACGTTAATATTTGGTGCAAGTTGATTCCAATAAGGTGCAACTCGATTACTGAAAGTGAATTTTCTTCTGTTAGTACGGCTAAACTCAATGTGAATTTTATCAGTAGGGTTTCTTGTTTTATCGAAGTTGGATAAAGTAAAAAAATTTAGTAGGGTCAATATCATCAACATGATTAAACAATTTGTAGGCTTGAATCAGGTCACCCCGTAATCGTCGAGCTTTCAAAGATGGTAATTTCAACTTTTCCAATCTATCTTGATATGGTAGGTCTTTCAATTCCTTTATCAATTTAGTAGCTCTCCTCTGTACTTTTTCTATTGCGGGAAGACTGTCTTTCAAATATGGATACCAAACAATATTTCCATACTCAAGGATCGGCCTGACTGACTAGGCTTTATATAATTTGAGAAAAGTATCTTTATTTAGAAAATCAAAAGAACGCCGTATGATTCCGATCACTTTATTTGCCTTATTTACAACATTGTACACATGATTATCAAAAAGTAAATTTTTATCAAAAATGACCCCCAAGTCTTTTTCTTCTTCACATTTGGTTATAATAACTGTCTGAGTACCTTTAATAACATAGTCATGCTCGGGATTCTTTTTGCCAATATGCAGTACTTTGCATTTTAAAGCATTAAAATACAAGTTCCATGTCTCAGACCATCTTTCCAAAGTATCAATATCCATTTGTAACAATTCATGATTTTCTGTTGTATTATAAATTTTAGTATCATCAAAAATCTTACAGAAACTGTGTAATGATTGAGGTAAATCATTTATAAAAATTGTGAATAATACAGGGCCAAGAATACTACCTTGCGGAATTCCACTCTTCACCAATGTTTTACTAGAATAGGTAGCCCAACTTTAACTCGCTGAGTTCTATTCTTTAAAAAATCCCTGATCCAATTTAAAACATGGCCTGAAATTCCATAAGAACCTAATTTTATTAGTAATTTTTCATGTGGCACTGTATCAAAAAGCTTACGAAAGTCAAAATATATTATATCAATAGATTTTCCTTTATCAATCATCTGAGTCAAGTCTTCCATGACCTCCAATAATTGAGTAGAACATGAACGATGTTGTCGAAACCCATGCTGACTCTGGACGTAAAAGGTTGTTTGTCTCCATATAATCAACTATGACATCACGAATGACTGACTCCAAGACTTTACCTATTACACTTGTTAAGCTGACGGGTCTGTAATTACCTGGGTCTGTTCTAGTAGTACCTTTTTTAAATATAGCTATCACATCAGCTGTTTTCCAGTCGGATGGAACAGATGCATCTTCAATTGATTTATTAAATAGCACACATAAAGGTAAGGATAATTCATTACTCAATTCTTTTAATAATTTAGATGGAATTTTATCAGGTCCTTGTGCTTTATATGCTTCAGTGCGCTAAGTTTTTGCTGTACAGCTGCAGGAGTAATTATTATATCCGATAAAGTAATTCCATCTGACCTTGATGCAAAATCTAATTTTTAGGAAGATTACTCGTGTCCTCTTCTGTAAAAACACTAGAGAAAAAATTATTTAATGTATTTGCTTTTTATCTACATCCGATACAGCCGTGTCTCCATTTGGCATTTTTAATAAACTTATGGTTGGTTTGCATTTCATTTTAGATTGTACATACTTCCAAAATATTTTGGGACTTTCTTTACATTGATCTGCAATATTTTTTTCATATTCCTTTTTTTGCCTTATTAATTGATTTGTTACATTTATTTCTCATAGTCACATATTTTAAATAATCTTTACCACCTTTGGTGTTTAAAAATCTTTTAAACAGCTTATACTTCTTTTTTACTATTCTCATAGCTGATTTGTTCATCCACATGGGAGTTACCTTAATATGTTTTCTATTTTTCACTTTTGGAATATTTCTCTCCATAGTAGCAGAATTTTATCCTTAATAATTTCCCAACACTCATTAACATTTAAATCATGCAATATAGTCCAGTCAATGTTACCTAATTCTGATCTCATTTGATGAAAGTTACCCTTTTTTAAGTCAAATCTCATCTCAAACTCTTCTTTTATTTTTCCACTTGTTATATATAAATCAAACGAGAGCACTTCATGATCACTTTTACCCAGTGGACTTAAATGTTCAATATCTGAAATAATCATATCATTGTTGACAATAATTAAATCAACAATATTTGATCTTTGACCAATTCTATGACGTGTAGGATCCTTTTACCATTTGATGTAAATATGAGTCATGTAAGCATTCTATAAACTCATTATCTTTTGTACCAGACCACTTACCCTTCCAATCAATAGAAGGAAAATTAAAGTCACCCATTATACATACTATATCAAAAGCTAACATTTTATCAGATTTCATAAGTTCAAAAAGAAGTTGTTTGTTTATATACAACCAACTAAAATTTTCAAACCATCATTGCTCAAGAAATGGGCCCATACACTTTCTTCAAAATTTGAATTGTTTAATTCTGAACATTTCTGTGCATTCAGATCCTCAGATATATAGAGTGCAGTTCCTAATTTAGGATTATTATTTACAAAAAAGATCAAAACCAGGCATATCATAGTCAAAGTTATTGAAATCGTTTTTCACTGTCCTAAATGTTGTTTTTGCCTGAAGAAGACCCAAGAGGTCAAAATGCATTGTGTCTTGTCCTGTACTCTGCCTGTCCTTGGCATTAAGTGATTAACTTACCCCTTCTCTTTCAAATTATCTAGAGATTAGATTTCTCGGCAAGACACCCCCATCCCCCGCCCAGCTTTCCGCAATTTACCGTCCTGTTTATTTGACACTGATTCCAAGCTGAATAACTTGAAAATAATCAGAAAGCATTTGATGTGTTGTACCTTGTACAGTGGACATTTAGGACTCGGCTCTTAGATTAGACGAGAACTGAGAAGGGGAAGGGACATTAAATTCCCAGTCCTGCAGCTGAACTAGGATTTTTCCAACTTTCTAATGTTTACAACTTTCTTACAATGGGCGAGTTGCCAGTTCCATCAGTGTGAGAACTCTTCTGGACTTGCGCTTACAGATCATGAAATCCAATTTTGATGCAGGCACCTTTATCCATGGAAGACTGAGGCATAAGCAGAGCACCAGCAAAGTGTCATTAGCCTAACTCTAGCACATTGAAGTTTACAGACTTGAAGACCTTCTTTACCTTAACTCTTGCACATAAGTTTACAGACCTGAAGAAATTCTTTAAACAGGACAATCAGCTTGGGCATAAAAATAAACATGGATGCTTCTAGGAAGTCATCATAGATACACATGCGTGCGTGCGTGCACACACACACACACACACACACACACACACACACACACACACACACACACACACACACACACAGAGTAATTTACGAGAAGGATCCCTCTATTACATGGTAAATTCTCACTTGCTGTCATTATTATTGGTAGTATTAAACGAAACTATTGAAAGGTCAGGGGTCTGATGTCGTAACGTCCAGTTATTCTCAAAAAGCAGCAAGATTGTAAATAAAAATCAGTTAAATGCATAAAAAAAAAAAATACTGGTTATACAATTTATAGTGTATCTGGGTTGTGCATGTGTGTGTGCATATGTGTGACTATCATGTGTCTAAAGTTACGTCATCTGATTATTCTCCATACGCGCAGCATAAATCTATATAAAAATGTGTTGTCAGAACAAATAGGTTTTAGTCTGCCAGGTTGTTGTGTGTGCCCATGTGTGTATGGGGTGTTTAAGTTTACTAAAACTGTAAAAGAAAACCATGGTTGTCAATTTTTTTTTTTCACCAGGATCAAAACCATCTGTTATGATCTGACATGCTGACACATTTAATATAAGATCGCGTGTATGGCTTACGAGGTGCAGAGAAGAAAAATGGGGATAAGTGAAATGAATTAAGTCTGGCTAAGCAAAAATTGCCATACCAGGGTCGTCACAAATAATGTGCAAATTTTTCAGTCAATGCAAAACGAGAGCCAAAATTAAATTTGAAAATTAAACTAGGCAAGTCTAGTTTGTTCACAGAACAGACAGATGAAAAAAAAAAAAAGTAAATAAATAAAGTTATGTCTAAATGAAATTAAAGACTTTTTTCTTGCTTAGAACTTAAAACTTCAGTTGTTGTGGTGTTACTGCACTCTTCTTACTTTATCCATGCGTTAATTCTACTTTTATTTTTAATTAGTTACCAAGTCTTTTAATTTATTTACATGTAAGGTAGTCAATTTTGATATTGATTCCCACCCATGTCATTTCAAACATTGTTTTTGCGTGCCTTTAAAAAGGAAAATTGTGTATTCTTGATCATGATAATTACAGTTCACAAAGTGTAGCACATCCCCTGATAAGTGATATATACCACAATACACCATCTCTAGATCTTTAAACATGAGCAGCAAGTTGAGTGTGTGTGTGTGTGTGTGTGTGTGTGTGTGTGTGTGTGTGTGTGTGTGTGTGTGTGTGTGTGAAGAATTGGACAGTTTTCGAATTATGTTTTAAAGGATTGAAAATATAAAAAGGAATGGGATTTGATGTGCACGCAGTATTATTTTAGATCAACAGTTTTGGCCACAGTGCCTTTGACAGCTGAACTGAAAACAAGATCAACAAGAAAAAGGGGTACCAGTACCTTTACTACTACCTTTGATTATCTTTACATCGAGGGAATGATGAAGGAGAAAAAGAAGTGAACCTTGTCAACAGAACAGTAGCTGACTCTTGCCTAAACTAAAGTAAGTTCATTTGACTGGAGCAACAGAACCAAAGCCATGATAATTGCTTCATTTAGTGACTGAGGTGAATCAGGAACCAGAATGCTGAAGTTGAAGCATTTTACCACTCTTGTCAATGAAATTGAGTTACTGCATTGCTTGGAGAGTTTATAACTTTGCACGAACAAGAAATGAAGAATGCAGAAAAACTGTTGAACTGATGATCAAAACCAAAAAAAAAAAAGAAGAAGAAAAAAACTGCATTCCATGAATCCACTTTTTTTTTTAACTGCAGTTTTACAGTGTTGATGCAACCTCCCTCTTCTGGATAAATCTGTTAACTGTTTATAATTTGTGTAAGGCAACTGACAGTTGGTGCATTTGGGGTATTTCTACATGAATCAGAAATGGTACGCCATAGCTATTTCTATCCCCATGTAATATGGTCAGTGGCACTGGCCTATAAATAATTTTTTGCCAAGTGTTTAAGTTGATTCTGTCCACTGTGAGGCTAGTCTTTTCCTGTGTACATGCAGTGTTTATAACCACACAACCATTGATTTTTGGATGGCCCACCCATTGGTTAGTATCACTTGATCGTTGTCATAGAGCATAGCTGAAAAGGTGTCTTGAACGTGACCTGAAACACCAATGCAGTGCCTTGGTTATGCATTGTATTTGTAGTCCTTGTACTGTTCAGATCAGCAGTGTAATAAATAGATATGAACAAGTTTAACACTGTCAACACAGACCTTCGTTCTACTCTGTGTGCCCAGTTAACACTGCAGTCACAGCACTGAAATTCCCTCAGGACACCCGATTTCGACCATATATAATTAATTTTCCCTAAAAGCCTAAATCTGACAGTGACTTTATTTTTGGACAGTGACTGAAAGAGCTATCTTTCATCTTGATGTTTATGTTTTAAAAGTCAAACTGATCATTTTGTTGTTATTTGATTGAGTTGAAATTGACATGTTTCGAACAAGGAGCTCTAATTGAAGATGCCAACGGGTAGGTCGCTTTCTCTTCAAATTATCCAGTGAAATGGACTGTTAGTAGCTTGCTAACTGGTATGATATGGTGTAGGAAGAATGTGTCTGTTTGCTGACACCACTGGTTAAAAATTCTCCGGGAAATTTTGGTCATATATTATTTTTAGAAGAACACGCTATCATTCTCACGACGTGTCCTGAGTGACAGATTGCTTGCTAGAGTATTTTCGCCCCATGTCGCCGACTGGTAAGTTGGGTGCTGCGATCATTCTCGCGGTGGTGTGCTGAAAAAAAAAGTAATTTGCATCAATTACTCATTGGTTCACTGTCTACCGTTTGCTTACTCATGAGATGTGCATGAATAAGACAAACTGACTGGGAAACTTGGAATCAAATTCATATTAACTGTTGAAGCATACACACAAGTACTGTTGCAGCAATGCCAGTGAACAGTGAAACGATTTGGGACAAATTTGGCATTGTTTAGTCATACATATTTTAATGAAATGACTCAAAGAGTTGAGGCAGCCTTTTGATTGTGTAGAACTGTATAGTTCCAGAAAACTTAGAGATGGTATATCTGGCTTAGCCCATGAATCAGTCTGCATGCTTGTATGTACTACTACAGAATCAGCAGACATGTATACAAATTACTGTATTTGTTGACATCGTAACTTCCAGAGGTTGATCTGCACGCGGGTCATCTGAATGCGTTGTTGTCACAGGTGGAAGCAAAGAGACTGCGTCACATCGCAGGCTGCATCCTGGCGGAAGGGTCTCAGACAGTGGACGAAGAGCTTGTGAGGAAGTTTGAAGCAGAAGGGTTCAAGACGTATCAGCTGCCCCAGGTGGACAACGTGGTGCGCGCCTCCTTCCCCTTCATTACTACTCTGTCCATCTTCATCGCCGTGTACAAAGTCTACCCCAGAATGCACCGCTATATGACCGTGAGTGCCGTCTTTCTGAATTGTATTCTGATTATTCCTACTAGAATTGAGAGCATTGTGGGCTTAAATCACAGAGGGAGATTATTGGTGCTAGAATTTAGGGGACTGTGGTCTGAACTGGCAGGGGGTGTTTGTCGACATAGGAATTCAGTGTTGTGCTCTGAAATCAGACAGAGGTAAATTATTGATATTGCACTCGAATGTTGTGGTCTGAAGTGATAGAGTTACTTAGGTATTGCTTCTTAAAATTTAAGGTTGTGTAATCAGAAGTCACAGAGGTAGATTGATAACTTCTAATCAGTGATAGGTTGCTGTGTATTTGACACATCACATATTATCTAGAGACTGTTTTCTGGTAAAAAAAAAAAATTACTTTCATCTGTGTTCCCTCTGCTACTTTTCTTTATTGGACTTCTTGTTGGCAGCATTCTTTTCATATCTTTATTTAGAGTTGTGTTTCCCCCCTTTTTTTTTTGGGTTTTTTTTTTTTTTTTTTTTTTTTTGATGATGTCTTTCATTCTTTTCCTCCTGCGGCCTGGTTTACTAGTTTGCAGAATCCCCTCTCCCCCCCCCCCCCCCCCCCCCCCCCACTCCACCTTTCTGGAGAATGGAAAACTAGGTTACATAAAAACCCTTTTACTTCCTGCTGCCTGGAAAGTCAGCTCTCGCAGTAAGTAAGCTCCTCGAATTCTCACACATCACGTCATTGTGCAAACTGTGTCATCTGTCTGGACCTGCTTACTCGCAGTGCAGCTGTTTATGAAGGGACTGGATGACCAGTTGGGGAAAAACCTCACTGTAGTCGGTTACTACATCATGATGAATTATATATTGACAGTGATTGATAATGATTGGTTTCAAGCGCTTGAAGAAGATGGAGCAAGAAGCTGTCATCGGAGCAGCACAGACGGGGGATGGTGGACAGAAGAGATGACTTAGATGATGATGTTATAGGAAAGGAGACCATCATTACACAATGCCTATTTTATATTGACAGTATGTTAGAGACTGAATTATTACTGGGATTGGGGAATATGTGGTTTTGTGCAAGAGTATGTGCGCTAGGTAGAAGAGGCTGATTATGTTGCAGTGGCTTGCAGTGTGACATGCTGGCTGGACTTCCTGGTGATGTAATGAATGCTATGTTGGCCGGGTTCCTGTGCATGCTCTCTCTCCCTCTCGTGACTGCCCCCATGTGATATACTGTTGTTTTACTGGTAGCCATTTTTGTGTGTGTTTTTGTTCTCAGTGGTATTGCAGCACATGAATGTGCACTTGCATAATTGGGGGGGGACTGTAATTTCATAGTCAGTGATTTTATTAACAGGTCCTGCTGCAACCATTGAACCAGCCATAAGGTTGGGTTGCTACTCACTTCCGCCCATTGACGACGACGAGGAAGATAAAATGTGAAACTACAATTGAAGAAGGTTCTCTGATTGATGCGGAAAGAGCAGATACAGCGTCTGTAGCTTCATATGCACTTCCCTGTATTGCATGCTGCACAGTTACAATACTGTCTCTGTGTGTATACCGCCCAGATACTTAGTAAAAGAATACATCTGCAGGCATTGTCTACAGGTGGCCCATCAACTGTTCATGAGGCATACTCACAGATTCAGGTCGATACTTTGGACCTCAGTCTCAGAGCATACAAGGGTAGAGAGACTGCCACATAAGCTGCTTTCAGTCTCTTGGTGCCCATGTTCTATGTGCCAGAAGCAGCTTTCTGCTTCCCAGAGAGCCCCTTCATTAAGTTCTTTCTCAGGGATATCTGCTTGATAAGAGCTGATGGGTCCAAGAAGTCTGCTTTCATTGTGACTGTCCACCCAGTCTTCTCGCCCTAGGAACTGTAAAGCAGTTCTTCATTCTATTACTTTGAATTCTGTACGAGTTTTAACATGGTGCAGGTACAGTTTGAGAAAGCAAAGTGGGGAGTTTTTCTTGTGCTCGTGTTTGGCTAGATACACTCGCAATACCAGACTCAAAATCACACATGTGCTTGCCTCTAGTATTGCTGTCATGCACAGGGTTATTTTGGTTAGGCCATAGAACGAAGAGGAAGCAGAAATGACCTCATGTGGTCTGCTAGAGACAGAAAATAGTGAGTAGGGCATCTTATTGCTGGGTTAGCCAAGGAAATTTGGCCATACAGAGCAATCCAACTGCTGTAGCTTGCAAGACTTTGACACAGTAAGTATATAATGCCAAACAGGGAATATTAGAACAATTCAATATCTCAACACGACATGGTAATGAGGCTAAGACAATGACTGACAATGATTGAAAGCCATCAAAGCTCAAAAGTGTAGAGAATGGAATAAAAATATCCAAAGTGAGTTGCATCAGAAATGGGTTTCTGCTGAGAATTTTGGCTCCCCACCACGGGACATCTCTCAATAGATCTGGGACTATGCCAGTAGGTTGTTGCATAACACAAGGGTCATGAGTTTGTTAAAGATCTGAACAGTATCACTTTTTGGATTTAAAGGGAAAATGCATGTATGTTACAGACAGACAACTGTTTTCAGTGGTACTGCTGTGTTTACATCTTTCTTGTGTCCTATTGACATATTTGTGGGTGTTTGGCGTTAAAGAGTTTCACACGGCCTGTTGGTTGACTGTCTGCACAGGAACACAGTCTCTGCGCCCACCCCTGCCTGGAAGTGTACGATGGGAAAACCATGCATTTCATGGCACCACTATCACGGCAGGGAGACTTCTATGTCCCTGAAGCTCTGCAACACTTCAAAGGAGAAGAGCCATATGAATCATTCTACTCGGATGAATCGACCTTTGACCTGACCCAGAGCGACATCTCGACCTCCACTGAAGACTGCCAAGCGGAGTCCAGTGCCCTGGACTCCTCACAGCTGCAGTCAAACCCTGAGTGGCCTACGTCGGAAGGGGAGTCAGCTGTTCCACAGCCAAGTCGGGATGAGAAAGGGTCTGATGAGGATTCAGTGTCATCCTTTGAAGAGATCAAGTTTGACATCAAAACCGAGAGTCAGAAGTAGCAGCTATATGTATGTGTGTGTGTGTGTATATATATATATACGTGTAATGAAACAATAAATTCCAAGGATAAGTACCGAGCACCGTTCCAGCAACTTACAGAGCAGCTAGGTGTTGCAATGACTGCAAGAAATATTGAATTATAAACAAAGCTTGTTCTTATGTCTCAGATTGTAGAAATAGGGGGGTGGTAAGCCTTCATATCTGCAGTGGTAGATGATTCTGCCTAACTGACAGTATGTGCTTGAGTGGGTGAATGGGAATAAATAAATGCTCTCAAAATGAACCTTCAGCAAGCTTATAGTCTCCAAAGAGGGAGACCATCTCCAATGGGGAGAAAGCTCACTAACATATAACTCCTGGTCAGATACCGGTATTTCGAAACCTGATTGTTTCTCCTCAGTGACCGCGGAAAGTGGTAATTTGACTCCTCTGCCTTTTCGGTTTTAAGAAGAATGCTATACCAGAAAAAGGCTGGTGTGCAATACCATAGTATGTTTGTTGAGTTTTCAAAAAACCAACTAAAGGTGCCACCTAAGAAGCAAAAGAAAATCATGAAAGAGCAAAACAAGCTACATTTTCTTGTGAAAAGTAGAAAATATAAAAAGATAACCTCTTAAGACACAAGTGCTGAGGGCCAGTTCTTGGAATGAATCCGCAAGGGACTAAATTACAATGAAACAATAAATTCCAAGGATAAGTACCGAGCACCGTTCCAGCAACTTACAGAGCAGCTAGGTGTTGCAATGACTGCAAGAAATATTGAATTATAACAAAGCTTGCTCTTATGTCTCAGATTGACATAAGAGCAAGCTTTGTTTATAATTCAATATTTCTTGCAGTCATTGCAATGATTCTGCTGCTCTGTAAGTATGTGCTGGAACGGTGCTGTACTTATCTTGGAATTTATTGTTTCATTGTAATTTAGTCCCTTGCGGATTCATTCCAAGAACTGGCCCTCAGCACTTGTGTCTTAAGAGGTTATCTTTTTATACTCCTTTTCTACTTTTCACAAGAAAATGTAGCTTGTTTTGCTCTTTCATGATTTTTTTTTGCTTCTTACGTGGCACCTTTAGTTATTCGTTTTTTGAAGAACTCAACAAACATACTATGGTATTGCACACCAGCCTTTTTCTGGTATAGCATTCTTCAAAACCGAAAAGGCAGAGGAGTCAAATTACCACTTTCCGCGGTCACTGAGGAGAAACAATCAGGTTTCGAAATACCAGTATCTGACCAGGAGTTATATGTTAGTGAGCTTTTCTCCCCATTGGAGATGGTCTCCCTCTTTGGAAGACTATAAGCTTGCTGAAGGTTCATTTTGAGAAGCATTTATTTATTCCCCATTCACCCACTCAAGCACATACTGTCAGTTAGGCAGATCATCTACCATTGCAGATATGAAGGCTTACCACCCCCCTATTTCTACAATCTGAGACATAAGAGCAAGCTTTGTTTATAATTCAATATTTCTTGCAGTCATTGCAACACCTAGCTGCTCTGTAATGACTGGAACGGTGCTCGGTACTTATCCTTGGAATTTATGTGTTTCATTGTAATTTAGTCCCTTGCGGATTCATTCCAAGAACTGGCCCTCAGCACTTGTGTCTTAAGAGGTTATCTTTTTATATTTTCTACTTTTCACAAGAAAATGTAGCTTGTTTTGCTCTTTCATGATTTTTTTTTGCTTCTTACGTGGCACCTTTAGTTGGTTTTTTTTTGAAAACTCAACAAACATACTATGGTATTGCACACCAGCCTTTTTCTGGTATAGCATTCTTCTTAAAACCGAAAAGGCAGAGGAGTCAAATTACCACTTTCCGCGGTCACTGAGGAGAAACAATCAGGTTTCGAAATACCAGTATCTGACCAGGAGTTATATGTTAGTGAGCTTTCTCCCCATTGGAGATGGTCTCCCTCTTTGGAGACTATAAGCTTGCTGAAGGTTCATTTTGAGAAGCATTTATTTATTCCCCATTCACCCATTCAAGCACATACTGTCAGTTAGGCAGAATCATCTACCACTGCAGATATGAAGGCTTACCACCCCCCTATTTCTACAATCTGAGACATAAGAGCAAGCTTTGTTTATAATTCAATACATATACATATATATATATATATTTATATATGTCCATAAAAGTGGAGAGAGATATATATATATATATATATATATACAGTCTGAACACCTTGGCTCATATGTTGATCAAGACTGCACAGCTGTCTTTGAAAATGGTCTGACAGATGAAATAAGTACAGGTGCTTTGCAAATTTGTTAGCGCATAAATTGCTGATGCTTGCTAAAATTGTTCAAGGCCAGTTGGGGGGTGCCTGTTTTGCTTGATACTGCACAAAACTTCAGTTAAACAGAAAACAAAACGAGGTGCATTTTTTAATCTTTGAGTTAGGTTACGTCATTAACAGTGTCCAACGTTTTCAGTCCCCGAGTCTGGTTTTTCACAGATGAAGTGGGGAAATGGATCCAAACTGTGTGTCCATACAGTTTTACATGATTCAGTTAGTGCTGTCAGTACATAATTCCACTTTAACATGTATGTGTGTGTATTCCCTCTTTTATGGACATAGTTCTGAACATTCCCCAGGCAACATTGAAAATGTGTATTAGACTTGGTGATAACAGGATATATTAATCTTTTTATTTCACAGAATTATTATAGGTAATTGGCAGGTTGTCTGATGTTCATGGAGAAAAAAAAGAAACGACTACAGAATGTATTGTATTGAACTCTACCATATGTGAAGTGGGTAGTTTTTTTGATTGATTGTTTTTTTGTTTATGGGATTGTCTGCTGTCAGTGTATCAGGGGGGGTTTGAGAAATTGGGTTACTTGAAGTTACTGACTACATAAGTTCTGCGTTTCGCTTCATGCTGTTGATTTTTTTTTCTTTTTTTTTTTTTTTTTTTTTTCATCAAACAAAACACAACGACCAAAAGAAAAATAAACACGCACGCACACATGTGCGCAAGTGCACACACATCTCAAGACACATATACAATGAAGTTGATTGTTATGAAATAACCTGACGGTTTTTAACGATTGTATCATTAAAAAGATAGAAATTAATAAAGTTTGGCAACTGAGATATAATATTTATCATGTGGAAGACCCACTTTTTCGATGCCAATTTGGATCGTAATTTTACATGTTATCACACTGCATGAGCAAATGTTCTTAAAGCTATTTAGTGTTGGTTTTTTGGATAATGTTACTTTTTTTTTTGTGCTCCTTCACTTGCTGATTTGAAATGTAAACTTGTTGATTGTTTCAGCATTTGCTAAAAATAATCGTGCTCCTTCACTTACAGATTTGAAATGTAAACTTGTTCATTGTTTCAGCATTTGCTAAAAATAATCGAGCTCCTTCACATACTGATCTGAAATGTAAACTTGTTAGATTGTTTCAGCATTTGCTAAAAATAATCGAGCTCCTTCACATACTGATCTGAAATGTAAACTTGTTAGATTGTTTCAGCATTTGCTAAAAATAACAGGCTTGACTTTGATCTGTGGTGGTCGACATGGATAAAGAACTGGTAATTTGAACAGCTTGTTGCTGTGTCATGCTTTGCATTTATGCAACGGAAATATGTTGACCCCAGTGTTGATCAACAGTGATGAAATTTGAATGCTTTAAATGACTCTCACATGCAAGTAGATGGTGTCAAACTGACCAATGATTTTTAATTTGTAAAAAAAAAAGTCGGGTCACTGGTAACAGTTTTGAATTAGAAGTGATTTCAGGTTTTTTGTTTTGTGGATGGCTTTGTGAAACAATTTGGTCGGTGGATTTTTGAAGAATTTGGAAGCTGTGGTTAATTTTAGTTTTGATTATATTTATTTCAGTTTTGAATTTTTTTTTTTTTTTTTTTTTTTTTTTTTTTTTATATTAGGTCACCATCAGCAGATTCATAGATTACCAGGAAGGCATAAGACTCCTCAGTTTGATTTATTGACATTTTGAAGCTTCAGATTGTAATTTTGCTCTTTGTTTTTTTTGTTTGGTTTGATTGTTTGCACTATAATTGCAGATTTTTTTGTAATGCATACCATTCATAAGTGTGGTGGATTGTGAACAATAATATGAATGTTTGTTTGCAGATTTTTTTTGTATGCATATTCTTCATAAGTGTGGTGGATTGTGAACAATAACATGATGTGTTTACATAAAACTTGGTGAAACCAAACCAAGTTTTGGTGTCCAGGCACAAAACCTGTAATCAGCAGAAAGTACACACTCTGTATCAGGTCATGCTGAATCTTGATATTCCTTTGGGGAGGGTGAAGGGGTGTGTGAAAGTTAAGGGGAGTCGCCCATCCAGGATGCAAGATTGAACTGCTTATGTTATAGTGGTGCACTTCTTAAGTGTTTAGTTAGGAGAGGTTCACCTGTTTGTTTAGAGATGTAGCATGGTCGTAGCTACCAGATCCTCCTACAGTTGGAGATTTCCACATATCCCTTTCCCAGTATATACTTTCTGAACCTCTCTGCTGGGTTTAACCCTTCAAGTGCTTCTTATAACAGAAGATGCATACAGTTGTGTGCTTTGTATCAAGGGAAGATACCTATCGCTACATATGATCAGTTTGAAGGACCTTTTATGCTTACTAGTAAGTTACATAGGTTAACCTGTGCATTTTTTTTTTTTTAAATAACAAATGTAAAATATGAAAAGACAATGCTAAAATCTTACCTGTAATGAAGTAGGACATATTTTTGGAGAAAAAAAAAAAATGTCCAGCGACATCTGTGCCAAGGCAACCCAGAACCTATTCCAAATATTTGAAAATCATTGTCCATCTGTCACAGTTCCATGTTACTCAGAAATAGCACAAAACAGTTGAAAAATATCATCTGTAGTGCATGTGTAAAAGATTTTTTTTTAATTCCAGGGCTTCTGGTAGCCGGTCATAATAAACACTGGAACCTTTCTTTGGGACAGGCCTATCTTTGCCACACAAGCCCATGACTTCTGGAAAAAAAAAAATGAAGCAACCAAAGACTGAACCCAGCAGCGATTAATTCCTGTACAAGATCATCATTG
The DNA here is from genome assembly GCA_016801955.1 of Conus betulinus. Taxonomy (NCBI): domain Eukaryota; kingdom Metazoa; phylum Mollusca; class Gastropoda; order Neogastropoda; family Conidae; genus Conus; species Conus betulinus. The sequence goes on from JADBJO010001425.1 coordinate 266,281, forward strand.
CTTTAGAAAGCCACAAAAAATATTCTGAAATCAATTGCAAGTTTGGTTCTAGCCGGACTCACCAAGTCAGTCATTCTTATTTCACCCGTTTTACTCCTCTACAGTGGTGAGGAAAGATCAACACAATTGAACAGCTCATGAAGCCAACATGTGCTGCCTGAATTAGATGAAACTCACTTCACAGGCCATCGCTGCTTTGCCACAGGCAATTTCAGGGACTCCAGGCCTCCCTTCTGCATCTTGCATGCAAATCCCTCTTCAAGGTTACATGTGTTCGTTCCTTTTTTTTTTTTTTTTTTTTTTTTTTTTAAGGGAAAAAAAAAGTGCTTAGAAAAAGTGAACAGTGGAGCCACAATGAATCTCGAAGGCAGGTATAACCAAATGAAAATAATTATGGTAGATTTGGGGGGGGGATGTGGTTCTGAGATGGATACTGTTGTTTGACTGCATTCGCTAGATTATTCTTGCCGTTAAAATTAGTTTGATCTTGTATGCATTATTTTAGTTTGTGTGTGTGTGATTTGATGAGTTTCCAAAATGACTTGATCCTCTATGCATTATTTTTAGTTTGTGTGTGTGTGATTTGATGAGTTCCAAAATGACTTGATCCTCTATGCATTATTCTAGTTTGTGTGTGTGTGATTTGATGAGTTCCAAAATGACTTGATCTTCTGTGCATTATTTTAGTTTGTGTGTGTATAATTTGACGAGTTCCAAAATGACTTACCTCATATTCAAATGATTTATGCCATATACACATTTTCACATTCCAGTTTTACTCATATCAAAAGTGAATAACCAATGCTGTACTTGCTGTAAATCATTTGACCTTGTTTGTTATCCTTAACCCTCTGTTTCATAGAGATGGCCATCTTCCGCAATTAATGAAAATTGTAGAATTTTCACATAGCATGCATAGCAAGATACTTTGGCTTTATCCTTTAGCTTCTTCAGCCACAGTCTCCAGTTCTGAGCATCGTCACGCCATTTCGAAGTGAATGTTATTCATGTCTTGCTTTCTTGTCATCCGAGATGGGGTTGGTTGGTTGGTTTTTTTTTTTCTACTGGTTTTCCTGCAAACAGGCTGTCTGAAAGCTCCATGCTTGATCATTTATTTGTTCACTTCTGAAAGGCCAATTTAAGCCTACCAATGAACACACATGAGAGAAGTTTGCAAGGTGGGTTACTTTTGGTCTGTTGGTCATTGCCAGTAGCAGATGTGCAAAATGGAGAATTCAGATGTGTTCACTGGAGTTAAGACAGCAATATGATGAACCATTTTGAAAGCTTGATGGGTGGAAAAAAATCTTCCAACAGCACATTTTCTGCAGACAATAGGGCTGCTAGAATGGTTACAAAAAAAAAAAAAAAAAAAAACCTTGGCATACTAATATGCATAACTAAAAGCTGAAATTTCAGAGAAAAATTGAAGTGTTCTTTCAAAATATCAGGGGAAATATTTGGCTTGTTTCGATCCAGATTATCATCGTCAGTTAACATTTGTAGCAAACCACAGTGTAGTATTGTACTGCTAGGCTGGGGCATTGATGCCTGAAATGGACGTTCGCTGTCCACTTAATCAAGCTGTGGTCACTTGTACTTTGTCTTTGATTACCAGTGGCAGGTAAAGAGGGAGAGGCAGGAGCATCACGTGCCCCATATTAATGATATGTCATGATCGTAGAGGTTATGTATGCAGTGAAACTTTGCGCTCTGTCTACTATTTAATCCAGTTGCAATTTTTGAGGAAACTTAATCTTTTGTGTATCTCCATTTAAACAAGTGTGTATAGCTTTATTGTGACTCGTGTAATCTCTCTGCCGTTATTTCTTTAAACATGAATGTCTTCATGAGCAGTACTGTTGCTAAATTGTTTGGGAATACTGCAATGTGTTGGCATGTAAGCAAAGCTCAGAGAGAGTGTGCGCGCACGCACACAGGTGATTTCAATGTACCAACTGCCGTGGTGCAGCGGCTAGCATCGCAGATTCACCTCCGAGAGGTAGTTGGATTGATTCCCATCAGAGCTGTTTATATTTGTGGGATTTGGCCAAGTCCAGTTCGTTTGCCAACGGTTCAATTGGGAAGACTGGAACCACACAGTCGAGTTTCAGCCATTTAATGGATGCGTCTCCAAGAGCGTTGCTCAGATTTGTGTTGTGACCAACACTGCAGATGTCTGTATCTCTCGGATTGACATCAGGATATATTATGGAAGCAAGTGTAGAGTATTGCAGTGTCATGGATCAGAGTGGAACTCTACAACATCGCTTTCATCATCCTCATCCTTGTAGATCAGAAAGAAAAAAAAGTAAGTTTCAAAGTTTGGGGCCCTTCATGCCCTGTTCTCTTGGTGTCCTCAGTTTCAACTGACGCCTCCATGTATCTTCTGTGGGGAGTTTCTCGTCAAGACCGCTAGTATCGGGGAGAGGGGGGGTGTCTTGGGTACTGTCCTTGATTGGACACGGTGGCACATTCTGGAGGGGAACGCTCACTCATGTTAGCACTGTGACGAAACAGTTATTGTCGTCAGGGGTTGTAGTAGGTGGTGTCCTGTATATATTGGATCAGAACAGGCACCACTGAACTCCACCAAAGTGACTGGGCAGCAGGGCAGTGTCTCCTCTGATGGGTTGCCTCATGACTATAGATTCTCCCTGTTGATTGTCGGGCTGTGACAGGGCAAGCTGGGACGTGGCTGTGGAAAGGAGGAGGAGGAGGGAAAAACAAGGAGAGAGTGCTACTGGAGTGATACAGTAGGCGAGACAGCTTTTAAAACACACACACACACACACAATTTGGCACACACCCACACATACGCACACTTTGATGTTGCATTTGATCACAAACCACAAGCCTTTACGCCCCATTTTGTTCCTTATACAGCTACTGTCCACACCCATGCAAGTTTTTTGGTTGGTTGGTTGGGTTTTTTTTGTGTTTTTTTTGTTGTTGTTGTTGTTGTAATAAGAATATCAGTGTCAACCAGTACTCACAATGGCAGGAGAATCTTTGACTCCAATGAATCATTTCATATCAAGTGACTATATTAAGTTGCTAAAGATCTCAAAATTTTGTCTTTTTCTCCCCCTTGCCCCCATGTCCTTTTTGAATATTCTGAAAATTTTATTCACTTAAGTCCGTGTACAGCGAGTAACACTAGTGACCAAAACTGATTGATGATTTAAAAATTTCACTCGGTGTGCGTGCAATTGCGTCTCTCCTTATACACTTCACTTCCTTTACCAAGGGATTTTAAGGGTGAAAACAGGGCCTCTGCTCATACTTCTGTGAGGGTCATCTGTTTTGCAATGTCGTACAATTGTATCATTTACTTGCCAAACTTACCAAAGTATTGTTTTAGAAAAAACACACACACACACACACACACACTTCCTCCTAAACTGACCTGATTTCAGACATTTATGCTACAAATCTGAAACCAAGCAACTGCATTTTTGTGAAGTGATGCAAACATTGTATGATTCATGTTTTTTTAACCACAGCAATTTTCAGCTTTTGTATTCATTCAGAGTGACAAACTGTAGCAGAGACAATGAAAGGTGAATGGAACAAGCTTAGACATGCTGCTGCCTCTGTGCCAGTTCCGATGTGTGTATTTTATTGCCATGATTGAGAATTCATGTCTACTTCTCTCGATTGCTCACAATAATTGTATTACCTCAAGAATCTCAGCCCAGCTGTGTTTTTTTTTGCTCATTTGTTCCTGAAAGATATTTTTCCATCAAAGATTTTACATTTGTTGTAAAAGGATGTCAAAGTAAGTTTACATTATTTTGTTTTAATGTGTTTTAATGAGGGTGTTGTGTGTGCATGAGTAAACATGTATGTGTAGAACAGTTTAATGAGATGATAGCCTTGATCTGGCCCTTTGCAGTTGGCTGGGCCATAAGCACCATGCATTTGAATGCCTGGGACCATTTGTTTACAGTTTTACTGTGGGTCACAATGGAAATACGGAATGTGTTGCGTAGTTTAGACAGTCTCATTACTGTCATGACATAAAATAATGGTACCGGTGATTGAAAACAAAAATGCAATTTTTATTCAGGTAGAGAAAATGTAATCTGAATAAATATTTTCTTTTATCTCATTGTTGTGTTCATTTTTGCTTGCATGTATCTGTCATCTGAATGATGCACGCCACCATTGGTAAACTGATTATAAGCGACTCGGATTTTGTCATGGGATCCCAACCCTCTACCTGCCCACCCTCAACCCCATTTTCACACACAAAATGTGTCAACTTAAAGCTTGAATTAGCAGTATCTCATTACTTAGATTTATGAGCAGGCTTTCTCCTTAGCACAGACTTATTTGCCAAATGATTTGCTTGCTGTGAAAGAAAATGTTAATGTGTTTTTGTGAGTTTACAGTTTATCAGTTACATTTGTACTGTTTAACACTGGAAACATCTACAACAAATGTATGTACGAAAATATCGCTTTTTAACTCTCTCTTCAGTGATTCACTTTGAATCTGCCTTGCAAGCCATTGCAGGGTTATACAATCCATACAGATTTGGATTAACTGAGGTGACCTTTTTAAGGCCTTAAAAGTCGGTAAAAACATGTTTGGCTCGTAAATTTGATGCTGACCCCTGCACAGCAATAACACAAAAAATGATTTTGTGGTTGAAGCCGAGTTCAGTTTCCAGCATGGAATCAAGGACTAACTGCTGGAACGTTTGAGCTATTGGGAAACACCGATACCAAAAGAAACACACACATACTCACACACGCTCACCTCCCTCCTCTGTCAGGTTCTTGTGGACGGTTCATGAACATTTGCAGGAGACAGTTTCTTGAGAAAATAAAAGTACTAGTCCTACATCCCATGTGACCAGTCTGTGGTACAGAAGTTTCCGATAGCCTACCCTTCTTCAGAACTTGCAAACTATACGGTACAAACCTACAGATTTGTCCTCGCCCAAGAGAACGCAACACAACACTCAAAGCAGCATTCTCTAAGAGTTACAACCTTTACCTTCTTGGATAGTGAGTGAGAAAGATCAGTAGTAGTTCAGTTGGAGAAGAAAAGGAATTCTAATCCCGTTCAGTGTAGAAAGTCATCTGATACAGATGCTGCAACTCTTTAATGTCCCTCATCTCCAGGCTGCCATGATGATGATTATAGCAATGTCTGTTGGAAGTCCCTGTGCCTGCAGTCTGCCTGCTAACCTGCAAGCCATTGACCTCTGTCTGTCCGAGAGCCCATGATGTTCACCAGTGTAGGTAGGTGTGGTCAGCAAACAGCGTTTTTGAGGTGGTACAACGGGGGGCACTCTACCTGCAGGTGTAGAACTAAGGTGTACAGAGATTGGATTGGCCACGCTTGAGCAATGAAAATGTATTTGGTCTCTTGAAGTTCAAGCTAACGCAAGATCTTTAGAATGAGGCTGAAAGGTGGAAAGCAATTACTGAGGAACTGCAGCCAGCTGAGGCTAAAAGCACTGGTTGCAAAATGTTCATGGTCTGGTTTCCGGGACACACATATATATATATATATATATATATATAATATTGGCATTTATTCTAGAAGCGAATATATCAACTGAGCACTCTCCTGAGTTTCTGCATATGGCTTACAAAAAGTCTGGGTCTTGTGGTCTTGACTCCATTACAATTCATGTGTGGGTTCTAGATTCAAAATCAGCAACAGTATTTTGAGATCCTGGTAAACTGATCGCTGTCACAAATTGACTGTGGGCACCATAGTCTCCTGACGGCAGTTGCCACACACACACACACACACATATGGGCAAGCAAGAATGCAAATTCACACACACGTGCGCACAAGTGCATAGACACACATATCTCTCGTGCTTACATAAACCTCTGCAGAGGTACCACGTTCTCATCCTCTCTCTGCAGAAAGACAAATGCTCCTTTTCTTCTGGGGGAAGGTTTATTAGCATTGCTAATTGTCTTCTGCCAGCAAGGCATGCTATGTTAGGCATCACTTTCACCAACGACTTTGGTCAAAATTTCACCAGAATGTACGCCATCCAAATTTCCTCTTTAAAAGCATGGGTCACTTTTGCCCTAGTATGTCCGCCATGCACAAATTTGATGCTCTACTCCACAAATATCTGGGTACGTTTTTACCCAGTACACACAACGAAGGTCAATGAACCTGAAAGTACTTTACTATGAACTGTATAACCAAAATAACTATACTTAAATTGTTTTATCCAAAAAAGAATAATAATAATCTCAACTATAAACTGTATTAATCTTTACTACCAGTCTCCACTCAACAGAGTGCCACTGAATCAGACTGTTAACATTTTCCAAGAATGATGGTTCACTATCATTGATGAAAACTGAAGAGCAGGTTTTTACCAAGGCGCTTCACATGTAAGTACCCATAGGTCTGAATGTGTGTGCAGTGCTTACAAGAAAATGCTCAGAGAATGGCAGAATTCAGAACTGATGTTTGCAGTCGCAAAGTGACTCCCTGTTGGATGGACAAATACAACTGCTCTTGAAAGGTCTCATTCAAGGAACATGGAAAACAGTAGCAGTGTGTGTTGGACAAGTGTCCATGGTTATTATGAATAGATAACTTTTCATGACAAGGAGATGCGAGCACTAAAAAGATGGCCTGACAGTTAATCCGATGTACTGTTTTGTTCCAGGTAAACTCCCATCAAAGTCAATGAGAAGATTAAAATCCTGTTAACATGGTCAAGTTGTATCGCTCCATTGCAAAATTACTCACTTCAGAACAACTTTACTGTGCAAGAGTGCTTTGAATTTTTTGTCTTCTTCTTTTCTGCTGTCTCCTCTTCCACGCTACTTCAGTAGCACCGCACCCATGCCACTCATTCTAAACCCCTTTGTCCACAGCCAGTATGGCCTATCCTTCCACAGCCCCAACACCACACAGACCACTCATTCTGACCCCTTCGTCCACAGCCAGTCTGGCCTATCCTTCCACAGCCCCAACACTCCACACAGACCACTCATTCTGACCCCTTCGTCCACAGCCAGTCTGGCCTATCCTTCCACAGCCCCAACACCACACAGACCACTCTTTCTGACCCCTTCGTCCACAGCCAGTCTGGCCTATCCTGCCACAGCCCCAACACTCCACACAGACCACTCATTCTGACCCCTTCGTCCACAGCCAGTCTGGCCTATCCTGCCACAGTCCCAACACTCCACACAGACCACTCATTCTAACCCCTCCTTCCACAGCCCCAACACTCCACACACAGACCTCTCATTCTGACCCCTTCGTCCACAGCCAGTCTGGCCTATCCTGCCACAGTCCCAACACTCCACACAGACCACTCATTCTAACCCCTCCTTCCACAGTCCCAACACTCCACACAGACCACTCATTCTAACCCCTCCTTCCCAGCCCCAACACTCCACACAGACCAATCAATGTCTAGTTGTCAGACTAGACACTAACTGCTTAAAATCTCACGAGCCACCATGAGCAAGTTTTCCCTGTGTAGGGTGCCACCATGCTCTGTCCAGATACAGTCCCCATGAACTGGTTAATAACAGTGACCTTGACAAAACCACACCATGGGCATAGACATTGAGAGATAATGGCAACTGAGGTCGCCATGAGAGCAGGACAGGGAAGGGCCACAGAGTAAGAGACTTTTTTTTATGCTGATTGATGAGGATGAGGATTGCTTTCGATTTCCATGCAGGTCTGAGACTTCATGACAGGGCTGTGCTCCACATTTACTTTCATTACATATATATTTATATACAGAAGTCGTCGACCAAACTCAAGAAATACAGATATCTGCATTGTGCGTCAGGAAATTTGAGCAACACTCAGAAACCCATCCATTAAGTGGATGGAACTCTACTGTGTGGTCCCAGTTTTCCCAACTGAGCCATGGCAAACTCGCCCTGGGGGTTGGAACTGGTCGGGGCAGAAAAATCCACAAACAAATGGCTCTGAAGGGAATCGAACCAATGACCTCCCAGACAGGAGTCTGCAATGCTAAACGCTTCACTACGGAGGCTGCTGCTTTATTATGTTTTTAATTCTGAAACATGGTCAGTTTTTAAAAAATCTGTATAATCATCTCATGAAAAAAAAACATTTTGGCAACCCCAACAAATACTTATAATATCAAATTCATTCATGGTTTGAATTTAATCCCACTTCCTGAAGCAGACAATAACATGTGTAACAATATGAAATAAATTCAACTAATAATGAAAGATATATACTAAAAAAAGAGCCCAATAGAATCTCTGATTTCAGAATATTTTCACAATCTCTCTAAACAGTTTATTTTCTTCAACTAAAATGTCAATCAAAACTCAGATAAGTTGCCAATCATAGAAACCTTACATCTCATTTGACGGTAACTGGAGAGAAAATGGGTAGAAAGGGGGAAACTAATGAAAAATTAGAAGTCGTCTGAACACAGTCAGGTCCATGTCAATGACAAAAAACTATAGAGTGCATTGTTTAAAACTTGAGATGTTTTTATTGCTTCACATCACAGAAGACAAACTCCATACAGCCATCTATCTCAATATCATGATGTTAGGCTTGACTTATATGGTTTTCAAACATTACATTGTTCTAGGAGGCTTTTTTTTCCTCCTTTTCTTTTCTTTTTTTTTTTTTTTTTTTTTGGTTTTATTTCATCATTTTCGAAACATTTTAAACGTACAACAAAAATTAAGCTATGACATATTTATTATCAACCATCAATATTTTTTCTAAAGAGTGAAATAAATCTGTCCCTAAATGGATGAACTACAACAAAGACCACAATGGTTCAGTTGGTCACCAACAGTATACTGATTTCTTTCCCATCTCTCTTCAGAACACATGTGCACCGAGGATTACCAATCTTATCAAAACATTCGACTCCTGGTCAGCAAGTCTGTCTTGATTTTTTTTTCAAAGTGAAGACATTTTACTGTCCCTCTGCCGCCCCACTTCCCTGTTACTTTACACCCAAACACTTTGTTGGATTTCATTTCCTAGAGAGAAAAAAAAACCAGGGAAGCTGACCATTGTCAAACAATCTTCATTGCTATTTCTCATTAATCATCCATGACACATCACTTTCTGATGTTTTGGCATGTCATATTTGTCCCTCTGTCCTATTCTGCTCACAAAACTAATGCTCTGTTCTACAACTCCAACCTGAGGACTGCATTTCCGTCTTGTCATGCCAAACGTATATCATACTTTTAAATGCATTCCCTCACAAACAGTTTTTCTGTTTCTTGTTCTACACACACACACACACAGACACACACAAACAGTTTTTCTGTTTCTTGTTCTACATACACACACACACACACATGCATACACACACACACTCCCACATCATCATTTCACACATTTCCCCCACCCCCTCCCCCTTAATCTCACTTCACGACAAGCATCATTCTTTGCTTGTCTTTATTTTTTTCTTCGAACACATATCACACAACTAGTTTTCCCAAATCTCTTGGAATGAAGAACATATGCAATGCACGCACTGAACTGTTGGCAGCTTCCGTTCAACAGACAGTGTGGTGGTTATCTTTCCCCCAGCAGTCAGTTGTTGCTGAAAGTTGTCAAGGTAGGCTTCATGCACCCGACGTATGAAATCATCATCTGTCTGCAAGGACAGACCACAAGAAAGTTGTCTTAGGTAGAAAAAATATCATGGATGTACCACACATGCCAGTCTCACATGTCATTTCTACATCTGTAAATGCTGGACTCAGATCTTGGCAACGTATGAGAGTAATTTGTAAGAACACACCCACAAATATGAACTTGCATGCATTACCGCAATTCTTCTGGAAAAATGGGAAACACAAGCACAAAAACACTGTATTTTGCTTGTCTCCGAATTGGCAAGACTGATTCTGAGTATGTTCGGGATTGGGCTTCTGTGTGGTGTGTGTGGTTTGCGGGGGGAGAGGGAATGGCTGGAGAATTTTCAGTTCATTGGTATCTAGACAAAATCTTTTTTTTTTTGTAATTAATCTTTTTTTTTTAAATGATTATTCAGTAAAATGTGTCGGGAAACAAAAAAATTGTTTGTGGCTTTACACATCACTTGGTTAACTTTCTGGGCATGATTTCTTTAATTAAAAACACTATCAGCTTTTTAGCTGAAAAGAGACAAGAAATTTCCATCATGAAGGTAACCCTAAGCTGTAAAGAATGTATCTGCAAGCCAGTGCTATTTGTGAAATCTACTCACACAGCATATTTGCAGACAAGAGGCATATGGGGCAACGAGGAATTTGTACTCATTTCTAAAAGTTAATGAAAACTGTCATCAGCCTCGACACATTCACAGGAAAAGCGTAAGGATATTCATTCAGCGTGGCTGTGTGACTGGCCATCCTTGCATGGGTTGAACTTCCGTTTTTGATACAAATCTTTTTGGAACTGCCAAAATCAGGAGTTCCATCTCATCAAAACAAAAACAAAAAAAACAAAAGCCACCACAAAATAAAGAAGTAAGAGACAAAAAGAGAGCCAAAAAAAAAAAAAAGTGCAACCAGAAACATTGCTTTTCTTTGTCTGCCCATGAGAAGCTGGTGGATCAAAGCACCATGTTGCTGTCAAACAGAAACATGCTGTCTGTGTTTCTCTTTATATGGTAGGCAGAAAGAAACTGCCCAGCCAGAGCCTTTTCAGTCCCTGGAACACCTCCCTACCCCCCTCCCCCACCCCTGTCCTCTCCCACCTTTCCCCCAACTTCCGTTTTTTTTCAGTTTTCAGATGCACCCAAGTTATTGCTGTCAGTAGGAGTCACTCAGAGAACTCTCCAGCCGTACAGTGGCACCAGGAAAGTGCTTTCCCTGGGACTGTGACAGAGTCAACCGGAACATGACTGTGAATGGGGGAATCAAGACTGGTAGCACGTGGATAAAGCCCGCCCTAATGGAATGAGATGTTAACTTTCTAAAAGAACAAGAATGCAATGAGACTACTCACTCTGAAATATGAACTAAGGTACTGTGTCAATGTCAACCTGGCCCTGTGACGTAGGACTTAGACATGGAGGCACACGGATTAGACATGGACGCACTCAGGCACACCTTAGACATGGACGCACTCACCCGGATATGCAACAAGGCTTGCTGAAGCGGCTGCAGGCACACACTTAGACATGGACACACTCACCCGGATGATATGCAACAAGGCTTGCTGAAGCGGCTGCAGGCACACACTTAGACATGGACACACTCACCCGGATGATATGCAACAAGGCTTGCTGAAGCTGCTGCTTTGTCAGGGGAGCCGCTTCTAACGGAGGGGACGATGTGAAAATGGAAGACATCGGGGAATGTCGTTTCAGGTTATTCAGCTGCTCCACTAAGGCTGTTCGAACATCAAGTAAAAGGCTGTTGGATGCAATGCTGTCATCAATTTCACTCAATGCGTGACAAGAAGCATAACAATCAGGGTAAAAAAACAAACACATGAACAATCATGGTTTAAAAATAAAAGCAAAAAACCACATTTTGGCTGTACCATGTCAAACTTTTTGCAGCCTTAAAAGCAAAAGGAGGCAGGCTGTTGAATAGGCAGAAACCATAAACTTAAGATAAGATAAGATAATGTTGCTTATAGCCCGCCAACCGCAAAGGGCCTTATCAGGGCTGTCACCACGTTAAAATCAACTCACAAGTCATTCATTCACAGAATTCTTTAAAAGACATCGTCTAAAAACTCAACCAAAACTTTGTTAAAAATCTTTCCACTGTAAAATCTCAGATCCGATGAAAAATGTTAACCTCTTTCAAGAACTCGAAGATCGCGTCCGGGCAGAACATCTCTGAACAAGGTTTTCATGGAATCCACTGTAAAATGTTTGTGTCTCGCATCGTGCAAGTCCCAACATTCTAAAAGAATATGTTTCACTGTGAGTGGCACATGACACAGAATGCACCAAGGAGCTTCTTCACTCTGTAAAAGGTATGATGGGGTAAAATACGAATGGCCGGTGTGCAGCCGGCATAGAACTGTTTCTTCTTTACGACCACCAAGAGCTTCTTCACTCTGTAAAAGGTATGAATGGGTAAAATACGAATGGCCGGTGTGCAGCCGGCATAGAACTGTTTCTTCTTTACGACCACCAGACGAAGAAGATGAGAGGAACTCCTTAAGGTTTGGACAGATCTGAAAGAGTTTGTTATCTGTCTGTGTATTCCAATCATCCTGCCAGAGGTCTCTAACATAATCGTTAATTTTGGGTTTCAGATCCGAGCAGGGGATAGTGTGTGTTTGACAGTTTCTCTCTTATGGCATTCTTGGCCAATCAATCAACCATTTCGTCCCCTCCATAAACTTAAGAGGCATAAGCCTGACTCAATGCAGGATAATTTGGAACCAGGGTCTCCCTCCAAGCAAAAGCGAGGGACGTGTACATCTGTTTAGTAAAATAAAAGCTCCAAGGATGGACAGAATCCATGTGGGGCTATTACTGGCAGAATATTCTTTTCGTCATGCGGTATAATGATGTCATGAAATGCTGCTGGGGGAGTGCTTAATGTAAGACTGCTCCCAGAAAAGAGATTGACATCTGCAAAGGCATAACATCTCTCGAGAACCACTTCAGGTCAGCCTTAAGGCTATGGACTGAGTAATCCTCTCTTATGCTTTCTAAACAGTACTGGCAGGAAGAGGAAAGAGACAGTGTTGTCTCTTGGGAAGGCAAACATTTGGAGAACTGCAAAGACCAAGGTCGGAGATCCTGACCCTTCCAGAAGCTGGGATGAGGAAGAATCTGTTACAATTGACAGTGTGTTGAAGTCTGTATGACAGTATGCTAAATGTCGGTGTATCTGACTGTGTGATGAAATTGCATGCAACTGTATTGTCCAGAATACTGGGGGCATGTCTGGATCCAGCCACAAGCAACAGCTCAGGAGAGTCTCTGGTTGAGAGCTGTTGTCGGCTTCAACTTTTTTTTTTCAGTGCCTATAACTCTTTATTAAAACAAAAATCTGAATGATAATCAGCAGAATACTCAATAGGACTGAAAACTGCAACAATCCAACACCAAAAGAACACACCAGATTAGTTACAGAGTTGTTATTACCTAAGCACTGTGATACTTATCGTGAGATTGCCTGCTTTAAACACACATACACCCCAAACACGTAGTACATACTGAAACTCACACAGTGAACTATACACACATATATGCAGACACTGGACCCATCTAGGAACCTTGACACAGCCCATCCCCTCACTTCCTTCCCCTTACCTGCAGGATTAAGAGCAGTGGGTGGAGAGGCAGCGGAGACCAATGAGCGTGGTGCAGCAAAGGCCATGGGGGTCAGGAGAACATCTGGACAGGTCGCCCCCAGCCCTCCACTGATGGCCTCCTGATACATAACGCCTTATCTTCAACACACAGAAATAGTTCCTCTCCCCCTTCTTTTTTTTTTGTTTGTTTGTGGTCCTGATACAAAGGAAAGTATTATCTAAAACACAAAAACAGTTCCTCTCCTGCTTATTTTTTGTTTGTTTGTTTTGATGTAGCTTTCCACAATCAAATGAAACTATCCTATTCTTCTTATTATTTCCCCCCACCCTTGTAAAACAAGGTTTTTTTGTATACAAAAGTGAAATTGTACAAAATGCCAGTACAAGTTCTTATATACCTCAACCCACATCCTCTTCCACAAGTTTTTTTTTTTTTTTAAACAGATGGAACAAAAAAAATAATGAAATTAGTATCTTTTTTCCATAACAGAAATTATATTTGCCAAGTAAACCCATGCATTTTAGAATACCATTCCCACTTGTAAGTAAAGTCCTGTAACATAATCTGACTTGAGACAACTTCAACTTTATTTCTTTGATTTTCTGTATTTTGTTTAGAACAATCTCCAGTCAATAATAGGTACATTCAATTTGTTTCCCAGGTCATAAATGGTATATAATTGATAATTTCTATATTCTCTGGAAGCACATTGCTGGTCCTCCTGAAACCATATATTAATGCTGACCAAAACTTTGTACAGAATCTGTATTCAAGTCATGTGTCATCTTTGATGATAATCCTTTTTTCTTCTTATATTCTTTTACCCAATTATATACAATTTGCAAATTGCAGAAAATATGTTTGTATTCCATATTTTTGAGAGAAGGTTCTGTAACTTAAAAATTCAACACAACTGTCTACTAAATTTTTCACGTAAAGAATGTAGTCTTTGTCCACTTCTTATAACAGATACAGCTGTGATCAATCTTAAACTTTTCGTTGTGAAACAGTGGCTCAGTTGTAAGTTCACTTCCCTCTTTTAATCAAATTTTCATTGTAAAATTTGGCATAGGCTGCAAAAACATCAGTCCAAAATTGGTTCAATTTACTGTTTAGAAAGAATTTGGGTCCGTGTTTACTCAGTGAACTTGTAGCTAGGCATAGAGTACACACATATCCATGACAATTTTGTTTACGCATCTTTCTCACCCAAGCTAGTTTAAGTGCATAAAAGAACATTTCAATGTTGGGTATGCCTATACCCCACCCCCTCTCCATCCCCTTTTCAATAATGTGTTAAAAATATTTTCTTGTTATTTTGTCTGTCTTCTTATCCCCACAAACCTAAAACATATTCACTGTATTTGTTTGGTAAGAGCATTTGTTGGGTTTGGAAGCATTATCCATATATAATTAGTTTTGACCAAATTATTCTGCAAGTGAAATGTTGCCCTCAGTTGAAAAGGAAATAACTCTTTTTGTACCCCCTTCTTGTACCAAGAGATTCTTTCAGTCAAAACACTGAAGCTAGTGAATTAAAATTAAATGGCATTGTTTGATTCTTTGTCATCCTCAAGTGTTCTCTGTTTCTTCTTTTTTTTTTTTCTGCACTGGGAGATGTTTCAGAGTTGGCAGTGGATGTCATCAAGGCCAGGAGCAGAACTGCTACAGGTCTGCAGAGCTGATTTCAGTTCATGAATTGAAAACGGCTGACTGCAGACTTCAGTATTAACCGGGAAGAAGTTACTGGTAGGTTTTTCTTTCCGTTGTTGGTTTTTCAAGAAAACAGCAGACTCACTTGCTGAGGACCAGTTCTGTTCAATGGTGGAGGCCAACAGACTGGCAACAGCTTGTTTGTCAGTAATGAGAGCATCTGCAAGTTTCAGGCGATCAACTGATGTTTAAACATAAATATTTCCTGAAAATTTTTATTGAAATCATTTGTATGCAATTCATAAAATAAACGTGCAGAAAGCCAAGATCCTGTGTTTACAAAAGATTTATTCTATTTCTCTTTCTTAGATTTCTAACCTAAATGACTGCCTAAAACAGTAAAATAAATGTTATGAATCATGATTTGTACAATATTTATTTTCATATTCATGGGGTCAATGTCCAACATCCTGAAAGGGGCTGTGGGAAAGATTTCCTTTTGTAACCCCTTTCTCTACAAACTTTCTTCCATCATATGTTAATGCCTTTTTCTGCTGCAGAAAAAAAAAAAAGAAAAAAAAAAAACAGAGAACACTTGAGGATGACAAAGAATCAAACAATGCCATTTGATTTTAACTCACCTTCAGTGTTTTGACTGAAAGAATCTGTTGGTACAAGAAGGGGGTACAAAAGGAGTCGTTTCCATTTCAATTGAGGGCAACATTTCAGCTGCGAAACAGTTAATGGGTAACTGTTTCCACATGCTGGACATTGACAGAGAGCCAACCTTTGGAGCTGAGAGTGCAGCTGGGTGTTTCTCAAAATCTCCCGGAGTCATCAGTGTGGTGGCTGTGCTGTTCTTTCCCCCATCCCCTGTTGGGTTGGGCTGAAGCTGTATCACAGACAACCATAGCAGTCAATAAGCAAGGTGCAAGCAAACCATGCCCAACACTTTTTGACTACTCCTTGTCAAACACAACAATTATGCACCTACTAACAGGACAGCATATTCAAAATACTTTCACTTTCAACAATGTGCCACTGCCACCAGTCTAATCCATATACTCTATGCTGCATCTGCTAGATCATTAAATCGCAAATGCAAAAACGATGAAATTAAATATTCAGTTAAACAGATACAGAAAACTAAAGAAGTTGGATTGACACAAGATTGTACAGACCTCACTATGTTAATAAAAAACAACTTGAAAAAAAAAAACAACACACACAAGAACTACTGGCTGCGAGCCTGGAAAGATATGGTCATCAGGAAAGTCTTGCACTTGTTGATGCATACACACATCCAGGTCCCCACATGTCATAAACGGCTCAGAGCTTTTTGGAGGAAATAGAAGATGAATTTAGAGACTCTCTAATACTCTGTGGAGATGTTAATGTATGGTTAAAATTGTGAGATCAGCATGGTAACAATCCTCAAGGAACTGCGCTCGAAGAGATGTTGATGATGTACTTCTCAGCGCACTGACATCATCTGCAACACATGCAGAGCGGTAGGATACACTGACAGACAATGACTGCACTCACAGGACCAAAATTCACAGAAGATGCGAGTCCACAAGTTCATCTACATCATGAATACACATCCCTGTCTTGTTCAGTTTATAGAAACCACCAAGATAAAACAAACTAAACAAAATGCCTTTTCAAAATGACAATAATGAAGGAAATATCACAGGAATGTTAAGGAGTTGAAGATGCAAAAAAAAAAAAAAAAAAAAAAAAAAAAAAAAAAGCAGCTAAAACTACACAAATCGTTTAGCCCATTTGGTGGAGTTGTTGAGTTGAGACACAGAAACAGCCTGGGAGGAGAAATGCAAAACCATGACAATTTGGCAAAAAAAAAGAAGAAAACCGTGCCCTGATCCAGCTATGAATCAAAAGACTCAACGGTTCAAGAGTAGCTGAAGAAGCAAAAGGAACTAAATGGCAAGTTAGCTGGATTCTCACAATAAAATCATTTTCATTTTTACTGCATATTAGAGCCTTGTTTTAGAGCAGCTGCAACTAAAGTGTAATTCTGGATAGTCTGTACCACAAATATCTTCAAAACATTGCTTAACTTATCTAGAATTTGACATCAACTATTTTAAACAAGAAAAAAAAAAAAGATCTTTGCCCTTCCCAAGATACCATGAAAGATTTAGGTTTCGCTCCTTTCATAAGTCAATGACACATACAAATAAGAAATGATCAGTGATCGGACAGCTGAACGGTCATTAGACTCACTGTTGTTTTAATGTCAGTCATGCCATAATTCCATAATTATTTTTCAGCTCTTCCCACTTCCTATCCTACTTATCTCATCTCATGAACTATCTAGTTGGATGTCGAGCAGACAAATGTAGTACAACAGAAAATGATATAATTGCATTCCCTAAAAACAAAAGCAAAAAGTTTGCTGCTTATAAACAGTTGAATGAACTGTATACTGTACAGTACCAATATATAATTCCACAAGGGAATTTCCTCACAGTCATAAGTGATAGAGATCAAAAGATCTTGCTTGCTTTTGCACTTAAATTCACGTGCATCGTTTCCATTTCTCATTTGCCACATGCTGTCAGAGAAACAGCGTTATTAATACAGTTCAATGTTAAATCAGTTGGAACATTGTCAAAATTAACCTGGTTGGTAAGCAGAAAGCCGACACCAGCGCCCATTTTCAGATGGATCTGACTCAGTAGCAACATTCCACCACAGTCATAGGTTATTAATTCACTGGTTTTGCACACGCACATACTGTCTCCACTTCTCTGTTCCATTCCTTTATTTTTCCCAAAAAAAGATATTTCTGCCTTCTTTCTATCAAACATGATTCTAATAAACCCGTGTGGTTTTCAAGTGTAGCATCTGCCGCTTTAGTAACCCCATTACATTGTGTAGTTCATATTTTTCATCACTCCTGTTCATTGATATGCACTCATAGCCAGTTTTTTTTTTAAACCGCAGTATAATAATTTTTTTTTTTAATCAATGTTTATTTTTCTCCTTACAAACATCACATTTAACACAAATTCATAGAATTTCACTTCATATCAGCGTACGATTCACACACTATTTATGCTTCAACAGCCATTTTGGCCAGGTACCATAAACAGTTTCCATACCATGTGTTAACATATTTGTACGGGAGATTTTTTCGAAAGTTGATTTAAATACAGAACAAAAAATAGGAAAAAAAGCCAAAAACAACCAAAACAGAAACAACATAGAGAGAGCGAGAGAGAGAGAGCAAGAGAGAGAGAGAGGATAGGGCACCGACAAAGCCACCAGGGGATCCAAACGTGCATGCATGTTAAGTGACACAGAGACAGACTCGTCCCTAAGCATATACATCAAGTCCCAAAATTACACTTTTATTAAAGATTGGTATAGTTGCCATTTTTCATGCAGTTTTTGACTTGACTTTACGTTTTTCGCAACTTGTTGTCCAAACTTATTTCTTGTCTTTAAATAATATATGAAGCTTATCAAAATTGGAAGTTTTTTCTAGCACTTGCATTTATAGATAAAATATTTTCCTGGAAGTAGTATGAAGTCAAAAAGTTTCATCACCTCTGAAATGATCTGCATGCCCAAATAATACCAATTCAACAGACAAATTCAAACAAGCCGCATGCTGTACCGCAGTATAATAATGACACAAGACCAAGTTTTTAAAAAGCTCAGAAGTTATAGATATGGATCTTTATTTCAACAAAAGTTTTTACAATAACACAGTAACAAAAACTATGCACATCTATGAGTGGATGAGGAGCCTATCAGTGTATAAAATGCTCTACTTTTTACCAATTTCATATCTGCGGAATCTGACACATGATACTTGTGACCAATATAATATCAAAAGCGACTGCTTTAAAGATCAGCAATAATGTCCTTTTCCCAATATTTTGTGGTAACTGAGACTGCCACTTATTTGCAACTTTAATGGCTGATGACCTACTCTTGGAAAAGCTATCCACACAGTCTTAAAAGCCAGCTTCCAATGTCAGAATGCAACACAGTAGCAGTTTTCAAAGGAACCAAGAGAGGGGGGGGAAGCAAAAAGCGAAACAACAAAAAAAAAAAAAAAAAGCAAAACAAACAAACAAAAACATAACAAAAGAAAACAGCCTGTCTGTTGGTATTATCATGAATGATGCCACTTTTTAAACAAAATTATAGTTTGTGAAAAAAATTTGAAAACTTGGACTTTTTCAGCTGTCGTGAAGGTCCCTTATAAATTTGGGCTTGTCTTCGACAAAAATATTTACATTACACACGTTAGTTTGTGTTAGAATGTTGATGTTAACCTGGGACTTTGAACATGGAAAAAGAAGGCCTAGGGTTGGGCATGTAAATATGCTTGCATGTACTTGGTCATTGCATTACTGAGACTAAAATGACTCCATTCCACCCACCAGTACCTGTGGCATTGCAGGCAGACTCCCACCCTGTCCATCGCCAGAGGCAGCAGCTACAATCAGATTGAGCAGTTCTTTGGTGGAAGGTGACTGCGACATCCCTCCCTCCACTCCCTGGCTTGAAGCCGGGGCTTCACTGTCTGGCCCTTTGATCTGCTCCCTCTGCTGTCGCTCTATCTCCTCCACCGTCAGCCCTCCACTGGACATGAGGCTGACAGGCACGGGCGCCCTGGCCTGAGCTCCTGACTCCACTTCCGCAACAGACAGGGATCTGCCTCAGGTACAACGCAGGAAAAGATGGAGAAAAAAACAAACACAAAAATTATTTCAACCATAAACAGCATATCGATACTTCCTTTTCCATATTCATGTGTCCAAGAGTCATTAGCCTACTCTGAGAAAACACTGCCCTAGGCAATCTAGGCAATCAGAATACCACTCAAAAATTGGGGAAATGTGTGGAACTAAATCCACACACACATCTCCTAAATCAATATTCAGACTCACAGAATGACTTGCCTTGATTCACATCACTTTTTTTTAGCAACCTGTGTGTCAGTTTCCTTTCTTTCCTATGTAATGGAACACACCCTTCTTCTGGCTCCTGATTTTCAACTTTTGTGCATCTGAAGTCCCCTATAAGTTTGCTTTCATTTCCAAACATAAAACTTTCTGTACTTTTCCTTCTCAGAGTTGTATTTCCACTGAGAATATGTAAGTTTGAAACTGCTCTTGAAACATGGTGTGGTTCATTACCTGTTTTCCCAATGACTTCCTCACAATCAGCTTCATTGTCAAGGTATCCCTACCACCATTGCCGATGCCTGTGTTTGCCCCTCATGCTGGAAGATACACAAGAATGAAATTCTTGCAACAATGATAAAAACCTAACCAAATCTGTCTAAAATAAGTGAACCTGGGTGGGACTGAGAATGAACTAACTCCTTAGGTGGAATCAAGAAAACATTACTAATTTGCAGGGGGTTTTTTTTTGTTTAATCCAAATTCCCCCTAAACTTTTTTTTTCAAACTACTCTATATTGAGACAGGTACTCACACAACATAATGTGGGACCAGCAAAATGCAAGTAGAGAAACATGTCTCACAAAGTGAGAAAACACTTTGCTAGAATTCCGGGTAGCTACTAGCACATCAATATTTTTGCACAGGCCATACCAGATTTTTTGCAAGCAGTGTAAAGCTTCACTCTTCATCATGTAATTCTCAAGGATTTTCTCCCCATTGTTTTAAGTACAAAAAAAAATCTCTTT
Source organism: Conus betulinus (assembly GCA_016801955.1). Lineage (NCBI taxonomy): Eukaryota > Metazoa > Mollusca > Gastropoda > Neogastropoda > Conidae > Conus > Conus betulinus. Next base: position 286,872 of record JADBJO010001425.1, read on the forward strand.
CTTTCTTTCATTCATCCTTTTCTCTGCTTAAAATGATGATCTTTTCATTTTTCTCATAGTTAACTATGTCACTTTCAGGTATCTGGGGAATGGCCAGCATCTCCATCCTTCCCACTTTGTGCTCGCCACCCCTCCTTCCCTCCTTCATCTCCCCCTCAGCATCTTGAAGTTCAAGAGGGACGTGTAATCCTGCTGGGTCCCAGCTGGGCCCAGGCTGGGTGGATCTCAGCGAGAGGCACTCCAGCGGGGGGGACTATGGCAAAAGATCGACCTTGAGGAACTGACTGCTGGGTGGACAGGATGAACTTTCAGTCGGGAGTGTTATGGGCCTGATCCAGGTATGTGTGGTGTATATCTTCAAACCTCCATCTTTTTGTTTAAGCAGAAACTGATCAGACTTCTGATGCTCTTGTTAAGTGCTTTAGAAAGTTCTGAACACAGTCCCAAATGACTTTCAAAATGGTGGCCTTCATTAAACCCTGTACAATAAGCTCCTGGATCAGGGAGGTGATTCCTCAAGCTTATGTTCATGGCCAGAGAAACCACTTTCCTCCAATGTGGATAAAAAGGCACAAGAAGTCTGGGCTCCCCATACCTGTTCTACCCACTGGTGAAGCATTGCAGTACCCATCACTGTTCCTGCGGCAGGCTGAAATCTCTCAACCAACCTTGGGGAATTCTATCTTAGTGACATGGCAGAAAATCTGACAGCCCTGGATTGTTTGGAGGCACAGTTGATGCCTGGGCTGCAACACTCCCCCCCCCCTATTGACTGGCTGTAATGATTGGTGTTAAAGTCTCCTTCCTTTCCTTATTGTGGTGTATACTCTTGTTTTCTTAATTTGCTCCTATTTCAGTTTTTAAATGGCAACATGCTGAGGGACAGCAAGGACTAATCCATTCACTTCCAGGAGTGACAAGGGAAACAATCTGTTTAATTTGGACTGTCTGGGTCATGGAAATTGCACGACTGGCTCTAGGGATTGAGACATGTCTGGGGGATGCATCTCTTTCTTATGAATGCGTTCATCCACCTTTTTCATCGAATTTTCTTAGTACAAGTAGTTTTGCAAAACACATACCAATCCAAACACTATGATGCCCTCCCACCTCTCTGATTTAGTCTGGAAAGGTGTGGAAACTGGATGAACAGTCTACAAAAGGAAATGACAAGGTGTCATGGGGGTGCCTGCTCCTGATTGGCGGTTTGGTTAGCTCCCTTGCTCTCCCTATATTTTCTGGGTAGGTTCCATATGTAAGGCATTGATGCACACCCAAGCGGGATTAAGGAATTTGTCTGGAAGGGTTAGTATTTTGTAAAACTACTTTTAATATGAAAATTCCTTTTTTTTTCATATTGCTTAAATCTAATCAATAATGAAAAAACAACAACAAACAGGAAAAAAACAATAGAATAAGTGATAACAAAAATGACAAAAAAGACAACAAAAAAAAAACCAGAACAAGACTGCACAAAAATGTGATGATTTGTTTGCACAAATGTCTGATGATTTGTTCAATGTATGAATCAGATATTTAAGAAAACAAAGAAAGACAAACAAAAACAACAACAACAACAAAAAACTATTGGCTGAGTGAGTGGTCAAAATATATTTTGGTTTTACAAGAAGCATCCTCCTTGGCTGTTCAACGTTTTAATATGAAATATGAATTTTTACGCAGTCATCCTGGCTGTGACATAACAGGTTACATGCTGATTCAAACAAAGTTCACCTACCTATGCAGGGGATTGATTGTGACGTCAGGAGGAGGGTCTCCTGTGTACTGGTCCACCATGCCCCCTGGCCTCTGCTGCAGCTGCTGGGTCAGCTTGACTGTCTTGAACAGTTCCTGCAGCTGGGTTGGCCCATCTGCTGCTATAGCCGTACTGCCACTGCTGTTGGTGCCAGTGCTCATGCCACTTTCTGAATAGTTGTCACAAATTATTCTTTTGAATGAATATCATTAATCTATGGTGAAAAATCCACTTATACCATTTTTTTGTTTCAATGCCACTGTTGGTAAGGGGTTCACAGAGCACAAAGTCATGCTATCAATCAGTAGTTCAGAAGAAACTCCCTCTGCAGTGCTTCAACTACCTGAATGGTTTGGCTCTTTCTTATCGTACTGATTTTCTCCAATTCTAGACTCCATTACAACTGCTGAACTCATACCAATAACATATAATAATATAACAGTAAAAAATGTAATGTAAAAAAATATTCACAGCGCTTTACCTCGCACGAGCCCAAAGCACATATCACAGAAACATGATAAAATGCTAATTCTAACTCAAAGCAACGCACCCACACACACACACACACACAGACATACAAAACACACACACATAATAATAATAACAGTAATAATAATAATCATAATAATGAGGACAATTTTCATGCTGCCCATTCTAACAACAAAGGCTACTGGGTGCTTTACAAATTTTCAACATATCAATATCTAAGATATACACTGGAGACACACACACACACACACAGAGGCACACCTGGTTTCTGCGTTTATGAGGCATGAATATGCACATGCTGACATGCACACACAAAGTTGTACACACACACACACACACACACACACACACACATACTGGCAAACAGAGTTACATACATAAACACACACAGTGTATAACACAATGAGCAGCTCATTTGTACACAAGCAGATGAGTGCTAGTGACAAGCTGCAATTTACTAATACTTCAAGAGGTATTACACACTGGACTTTAAACAGACAACTACGGGGAGTTTGTATTATACTCCCTGTTTGGCTAGTATACTTACCATGTCAGACCATACATTCTACGGCAGTTAGTCAGCTCTGCCAGGCCGAATTTTTTGTAGCTAATGCATAACAGACAGTCATGTGACGCCCACCCCACTTCCGCCATAGGAAGAAAGCCACGCTTCCTGTTCCTCATTTACAGGCCTGCGCGCAACACCCCGAGAACCTTGGCGCGAGAGGGAAAGGTAGGACGGGCATTAGAGTCTGACATGGTAAGTATACAAGCCAAACAGGGAGTATAATACAAACCCCATTTTGGCGTAATATACTATACCTACCATGTCAGACCATAGCAAAATTTAAAGGAATCGGAGGAGGGTAGAGTGCCCTAGCTGGGGTTAACCAATATAACTGCATTAGCCGCCACAAAGGAGATCCCTGATAGAACCGTCAGGCCTGGACATGAGGATATCCCTGAAAAATAAAGTATACTGGACTTAAAACAGACAAGTTTTAAATGCCCACTTGAAAGTCATGAGTCAAGGGTCATGGCACAGCTGGAAAGGCATTGAGTTCCAGAGCATCACCGCTGAAAATGAGAATGCCCTTGAATCATACTGCTTTCTGTTGTAGGAGGGAATTCAAAATATTTGGTCATCAAAGGCAGAACGGAAGGAATGGACAGGAATGTATGCTTCACAGAGGGTCAGAGAGAGAGGGAGAGAGAGAGAGAGAGGCGCTTCACATGTGATAATCTTATAACACTGATATGCAGATTTATACTGAATCCTATGCTCTACTTTTAACCAGTGTCATTTCTTCAAGAAACCTGATGAAAACCCCTCTACACCAATGAAACTCTACAAGAACGTGTTTCATGGTGAGTGATACATGACAAGAATGCATCACAGAGCTTTTTCACCTTTTAAAAGATAAGAATGGGTGTAAAACAAGTGGCCTGTATGCAAGCAGCACAAGACTGTCTCTCTTTTAGCGCTGCCCCTGGAACATGGTAAAAACTCCTTCATGTTTTGGACGGAATGGGAAGAGTTGTTATCCCTCTGCAAGTTCCATATCTCTCTTGCCAGAGGTCTCTGACATAAGCCGAGCTTCTGGTTTCAGATCAGTAAGAGGGATAAACAACCTTCTCGACTCTGTGGCACACTTGGCAAGTTGCATCAGCTCATTGCCTACAAAGCCCACATGACTGGAATCCACGTCACTTGCAAGTTGATCAATCACCTCATTGCCCCAATGCCCATGACTGGGAACCCTAAGTAAAAACTAAGTTGTTTTCATCAGCTTTCAGAGAAGTGTACAGTTCAAAACAATTTCAGCACTGAAGGTGCTTGAGGTTACAGCCAGGACTGGCCTAAACAGCAGAAACTGAGTCCTATAGAATGAGGAAATCTTCATGTTTTGATTCAGAGACAACAGAGTCCTATAGATGAGGAGGAATCTTCATGTTTTGATTCAGAGACCATTTCGAGTGCCAGGACCAGGCTGTCAACTCAGCAGAGTTGATGGAGCTGTCACAGGGAATGTAACTGGAACATGTCTGAGTGGGACAGGTTGTGCAAAAGTCACATATCAGATATCATGGGCATTAAAGACATAATTACAGGCTTCATGTAAATAACTACCTGAACGTACCTTCTGGTAGTTTGACTGGTGTTGGTTTGATAAGTTGTGGACCACTTGTTGGGGAAGAGGACGTACCAATAGTCTGTGGCTCTACACCCCCCTTTGCCTGTTCAAAAAAACGCACAAGAAAAATAAAGACACATCAATAACAAAAAAAAACATTCATACAAATGATATTACTAGGATAAGAAAATACAAAAGTGTTTAATTTGTCAACTGTTCTTTAAAGGATGGAGAGAGAAAGATTGGGATGGGGGGGGGGGGCAGGGATCAAGAGCCTTCCCATGAATGAAAGTAATGGGAAACACCTAGATTTAAATTCAAATTAAAGCTGTTACATCACACATATTGTGAATTAGAAAACTAAGGATTACTGACTGTTTTTTTTTTTTTTTTTCAGATTACGTCCAAATGTAAAAGCTGTGAAATGACAAAACATGGCTATAATTGGCATATCAACATATTCTTCGACAGACAAGTCTGAAATGAGAATTTATAGGTGACACAGTTATCCATACAACAGAAAATATGCAGGCAAGCAAAAACTCAAGGTAATGATAAGATGAAACATAACATTTACTGAGGATACGGAAAAAGAAAAGAAAAAAAAGCATCTTTGGCATCTTCATGAATAAAAATGAGTCCACCTATCATGTCTGACAGATGACAGCTACTACTTGCATAATTGTATGTACGCTACAACCCTTTTAACTACTGAGAAGGAAATCCTGCACAGCTGAAAATGAACAGCCCTGTTTTAGACACATCTCCACTGTGCGCAACATGGTGTTTAACAACACTGTAGTGGATGCTAGCTTCCCATGATGGTTCAATTCCCTGTAACATCAAGGAAAAGCACCTGTTTGACTGAAAGAAGCATGGTAATCCCATTAGATTTTAGTAACTATAATTTTGTGATTAAAGCTACAAACATATTATTACTTTCAGATGAGCAAATCACTAAGTCTGCATAAAAACTAAAGTGCTGAATCAAACAAACTAATATCGTTTGAAATCAAAATTTGAAGACAGTGATAAATTTCATATACAGATTAATTAATACATTTTAACAGGTTTATCTTTTTTGCATAAACACATAATTTTTCGTTTTCAAGAGGAACATTAATTCTATTTTTAAAGTGTCAAAACTCAGGAGTAGTAACTCCAAATGAACAGCAGACAACCTGCACATGAAGCTAAATCCCTGGGCCAGTTGATCAATGTCTGTGCACGCACTGGTGTGTGCGAGCAAGCACGCGTTTGTGCATATGTTTCTGTCTCTGTGTGCATGTATATTATTCTGCGAACAAAATCATTCTCACTACATGTAGCAGAATCAAGTTTTAAAGAGAAACACAGTACAGTCACACTAGTTACACCACTCTCACATGAAACATTCTTTTCTGGATGAAAAGTTACACCTTGCCACAGTCTCAGACCAATTCAATACAAACGCTGATTGAAAATGAGACAAGCAAGCTTAAAGGACAGAATGTACAACCAATTTGTCACTGCTCCAGTTTACTGTGGCACCTGACACCAAAGCATTGCCAGAAGTCTTGTCCAAAATGATTGCATCACAACATGGGAAGAAGAAATATAAATGAATGATTTTCTAATTATTTTCAAAACAATTAAAAAAGAAATGTTATAATGATTATACCAAAAAAAAAAGAAAAAGGAGAAGGTCCTGGCAGCACATATTACCTCTAAGCACTTATGTTCAGGACTGGCATGTAAAAAAAAAAAAAAAAAGCTATCAATACAGCTACAAATGACAGAAATCAAACACACATTCATAAAAGTTAACACACACACTGAATACACAGACACTACTTTATCTATTAAGTACCTTATTCTCATAACGCTGTTGTGCTCCTGACAATATCTGCATGATGTCTACGTTCTTGGGGCCAGGGCGCATCACTTTGGACTGGGCAGCATCAGCCGCACTGGTCTGCTTGCTTTTCACAGCATCTTCCTGCAACCTGTACAGTGACCAGGGCACATGACATCGCGCGGAGGAGAGAGGGAGCAGCAGCATGTGTTGGGAAAGTGCCTGTGCAGAATGTCCCTTCCATCGCTTATGTTTCACACTGTTGAGAGCAGGGACAGGGTGAAGTGAAGTTTTACACAAAAACTCATTGACAGGATCTGAACTGATATGATCTGATAACAAATCTGTTTGACCAATCAAGACAGTGTTTTGAAACAGACGAGGTTTCCCTTGCTCTGATATACATTTCATAGATATTGGACTTACTGCCAAATTCAGGTATATGAAATAAGTCCATAAACAGTAACACTACCACCACTGCAAATAGACAGCAGTACTTTTTGATACAGACACAATCAACAGCAGTACTTTTTGATAAAGACACAATCAACACACAAAACCCCATTATGCACAGTCATATTAGCTCACACTGTGCATGTACTGCTTGAGACATTAATTCTGACAAAATCATTACAATGTTGTTTAACATTCTTCTGACAAACATAAAGGTCTTAATGGAATTGCCAATAAACCTGTACCTACAGTGCTGAATTTAAAAAAAAAAAAAAGCTCTACAAAAAAAAAAAAAAATCATGTTCTTGGTGTGGCCTGTAGCACAAGCTGGAGAGTTCAATCTTCAATGCCAAGCAAACCAACAATGGATGAAGATAAAGTGAGAGGTAAGGAAAGCCCATGCCAAATCTTCCCCTGGGCCCAAGGGGATATCCTATGTGCTGTCTATGGAATGTTCTCATGTCCTTTAGTTACACACAAACTGACACGATTGGCATGGAGAACCTTGAAAATCAGCAACCAGTGGATGGTGGTTGATGGAGCATACATTCCCTAAACCAGAATTCCACTGTGTATGTACCAGATTTCATTAAAATCTATCTTCAGTAAAAAATAAAATCCAATGAAACATTTTCTCTCTTTCAGAAATTCAAATATCACATCAGGAGGACATCTCTGAACAAGAATTTCATGGAGCTTGCTGTAAGTTGTTTTTGCCTGCCATCATATAATGCCCAACACTGTATAAGAACATGTTTCATAGTGACTGGTACATCACATGAAATGCACCACACAGCTTCTCCACCTTTCAACTCATACAAGTGGGTGTAAAAAGAGTTACCTGTACACAAACAGCACAAGACTTGTTTCTTCTTCACGGCTGCCAGTGGCTCATGGTAAAAGCTCTTTCATGTCTGGATGAATATATAAGTTCCATTCCTCTTGCCAGATGTCTTTGACATAAACCTGAGCTTCGGGTTTCAGATTTGTGAGATGGATGGCAAATTTGTTCAACTCTTTATTTGTGGCATTCTTGGCAAGTTGATCAACCATGTCACTGTCCCGAATGCAAAACTGACTGAAAAGCCAGAAAAAGCTTTGATGTAACCCTTAGATTTCAGAGAAGTGTACAGTTCAAAAAGTTTCAGCAGCTGAGGGTGCTTGCAATTACAGTCTCATCATGTAAGCAGCTTTGGTCAAACCTATCTTATAAAAGAAAAAGTATGGGACCCAGGACACAATTTTGTCAAATTCTGACTTGCAATACTACCACAGAAATAGTAAATCCTTCAACGTTAATGGCTTTTACTATTTTTTTCTCTCTTTTTTTTCTGATTACTCACTTTTGCATCAACTCCCCAACTTCCTCACATTCAGTTGGTTTGTAGAACCATATGCCTTGAATTCCTGTAAACATAACATATAACAGTCATGTTATCACTGCACATACATCAGATTCTGGCTGAAAGAAAACTACAGCTTACACACTGCAATACTATGCAGCTTTGTGTCTCCTTCAAAAACCAATGTATGCTTAACAGTTTATGTGACTTTGCAATGTACTTGCTGTGGACAGCATGGCTTATGGAATGCATCAGCTGCACAACCTTTGTAAACCCAGAAAAGGATATAAGTGCACAGAAAAGAGCCAGACGGTGAAATCAAACACAAGAAACAAAGAATCAATCTGATAATCATTTTTTTTGTAAAATTCTTTGCATAATTTCTTTTCATGCTGGAGATAAAAATGGAAACTAACTTCGACCACAGCGATAGAGAAGAAAGGGAGTTTGGATCTGGAATTCCATCTGGTCTGTGATCGGCTCCACCCAGTTCTCCAGCGACTGCTTGTTTAAAATGATCATGCCATGAATGGGGCAAGCTGATCTGCAAACAGCATGTGGACACAGTTTAGCAAGTGTAAAGCAGCATCCAACACGCATGCGCGCACACACACACACACACACACACACACACACACACACACATGGAAAGAGAGACAGAGAGATCGACAGAAAAAGATTTGGTTTAACTTAGCTTTTACAAACATCAAAGGAACTGCAATAATGAAACTGAAGACATGGAAACTTTACTCACCTTAAATAGACAAAGAGAGGGCCACTCATATCTGTTTTTTCCTGTCAACAGAAAGACCACACTCAGCTTTCACTGCAGTATAATTTGTTAACACAGGCAATGTAAAAATTCTATCAATCACACACCTGGTACCATAATTCACACACTTGGTACCATAATTATACTAATGTTCAGATAATGTCAAGTCTGAACCTCTTGAAAGAAATGAGGGTGGCAATTAACAGTAAAGCTATCGCAAAAAGTGAATTCATGATACAGTTGAACCTCATTTATGACACCCCCCCCCCCCCCCCCCCCCAAACCCCCCTTAGTCTTAAATGGCTCCCTCCTGACAATTATTACAAATTCCATGAAAGATCTTGCCAAACACATTTGCACTTTACAGATAGACACACTCCATACTAAACAATGACCAACCTTATTAAAGTCTGCAGTGATTTTGTTATTCAACTTGAGTGTTAAAACTGTTATTTAAAAGTTCAAAAAAATCATCTCCAACCTAAATACTTTCAAGCGCAAAACTTACTTTCATCAAGCCTGCCAACCACTCAATCCACATTTGAGAACATTAGCAGATGATCAGTCCGTATCCTTTTCAACAGATTCATACTAGAATGTGAAGAATCAAACAAATGATGAGCAGGGTGTGCTGCATGCACACAAAAATGAGACTGTGATCTTCACATTCTTCTGAGGACTAACATCCTGTTATGTCCATTTTACAGGCCCTAAACACTTTTGACCTTTTCTCCCTTTATTAAGGACACAGAGTGCGTGTGGAGTCACACCCATAAGCTGCCTTGGAACATCTTATTAAAATAAGAAGCATAAAGTTGTGCACTCATTGCACACTACTGCTATTTACCCAAGAGTTTCAGAAGACCAACTAATGCTCCTCGTCCAGGACATCAAAAATTCTTTTCAGCAGAAGAAGAAAGACACTGGCTGTGTTTTTGTCGAGAGAGTTTGACAAAGTGTGGAAGGAGGGCCTCATCCTGAAACTTCTCCAAGCAAGATGTACATGTGGATCCACCACTTATCTCTTCGGCAGGACTGCAAAGGTCAAACTAGACAGCTTCCACAGCAGAACAGTCAAGCTGCGTGTGGGTGTCCCCAGCGAGGGGTACTTTCCCCAACATTGTTCCTGTTGTATATCAAAGTCATCACAAACAACAACACAAAGCACGTCTCCAACAGTCTGCACGCAGACGACCTGGCAGTATGGACATCCTCTGAACACACCAGCAGGGCCTCCTACCAGCTTCAGAAAGTCGTCAACAATATCGCCACATAGACAGACGACTGGGGTCTTGAGCTCAACACCACAAAGACCAACGCAACACTTTTCTCTCTCTCCACTGCCAACGAGCAGGTCAAGGTGAAGTTCCAGGGACAGATCTTGCCCCAGATGGACACACTAACATTCCTTGGCATTAAGTTCGACACCCGCCTGACCTGGAAACCCAAGATCGAGGAGGTGGAGAGGTGAGGCATCCGCAAGCTAGTCCTGCTGAAGAAGCTGGCCGGGACGACTTGGGGAGCAGACAGTAGGCTTCTCGCCAGGGTGTACACAGGAGCAGTCAGACCCACCATGGAGTACGCCTCAACCTTGTATGGCACAGCCTCCAAGACCAACAAGAGCTGGCTCGACAAAGTCAAAAACATTGGACTTCACCTCATTCTTGGAGCCATGAGGTCCACGCCGCCGATCCATGACATGGAGGAAACTGCTAACGTCGAGCCCCTGGAGAGAAGATGCGACCTGAAAAGCCTGATGCAGGGCGAGAAGCTCAGAAGAGACTACCACCACACCACCTACGCCACAGACTGGAGCAGCCCACAAAGAACCGTCTCAAACGCCAAAGCCTCAACCACCAGTATAACTATCTATAAGGCACTCAAAGCACAGCACAGCCATGTTCTGGTGGCGGAATGGGAGTCCTGCACTGACCTTGCCTTGCCTGACTGGAGGCTCGACCAAGAGGCAGAGGTCACCATTAGCCTCAGAGTTCCTGGCATCACCACCAAAGACCAGCAACCAGCCACTCTCAAGATCCTGACTGTGGCCATGATAGAGGAGTCCTAACCAGCCAGCTCCTGGATGCATGTATACATGGACGGATCAGCAGAGGAAACACACACAAAACGGAAGCTGTGGTGTCTACGTCAGATTTCTCGATGGAGAGTGTAGCAGCATCGCATTCCCTGGAAGGAAGCTCTGTTCCAATTTCAGAGCTTTAGTCCTGGCCATCACAACAGTAGCAGGACTCCTCTCCTTCTGTGGAAAGCCCCTTGGCAGCATCTCCATCTTCACTGACTCCATCTCCACACTCCAGGCCTTGACTCCCCTGATCCTAGTCCACTGATCCAGTTCCTCAAGGCCTCCCTTGCAGCCCTTACCCAAACAGCCCCTACAACCCTCCAATGGGTGCCTCCCCATGTAGGCCTCCCAGGCAACCAGCGTGCAGACCACCATGCTAAGGAAGGAAGCCAGCTCACACAGCAGACCATTCCTGCCATGTATGAGGAAGCCAAACCTCTCCTCTGCAGCAGTTTCCAAAGAGGCTGGGTCACCCTGAACGGAGGCTACTAAGCGCACCAGAATTCCATCAGACACTGCAGAGGTGACACTAGACTGCCATCTACCGCCTTCACACAGGACACTGCAGCCTCCGAGCACACCTGAAGAGGATTGGAGTGGCAGCACATCCCTATATGATTGCAGCCTGGATGACCAGATCCCATCCCACATTCTCCAAGACTGCTCCCTGTACAAGGAGACGCCGCAGCAGTCCTGGGCAGGGGGTGCGGACCTCAACACTAAGCTCTGGGGGACGGCAGCTGATCTTCGCCGGACGTCCGACTTTGTGGCATCCTTCGGGACTTTTCCCTGACTGCAAAGCTGTCAAACGCCAAAGGAAGAAAAAGAAGAAAGAAAGAAAGAAAGAAAGAAAGAAACCCAAGAGTCTGTGTCAGTGAATTGAAACCAGTGACGATTCAGTTACTCCCTCTCCTGCCCCCCACCCACACTTGCCCAAACTGAGGGAATATGAATTTGACTGGATGAAACCAACTAAAAGAATGGCACAAAATTAATATAATCAAGTGATGGCACTGCATCGGATCAGTCCTTTGATATTGGCTAATATTACATCTTTTCCACACAGTATCATTATTGGTATAATGCAGTTACCTTGAAAATGTTTTATGATCTTCTTTGTTTTGAATATGAAGTTATCATTCAACACTATCAATATAGCTATGCCTCTTGACTGACAGTTATTGGAGGCAAATATAAACTTGTAACCCCATTCAACTTTTTATCTGGGTTCCAAACTTCTGTGTGAAACACGCATCTTGTAGAAAATACAATGAGCACTGATTTCATCTAAGATTGAAATTCGATTTCTCTTTCTTTTTTTGTACTGGGGGGAGGGGGTGGGGGGACCTTTTTTCTTGCATTAATTTATTTCATCAACAGAAAAAAAATTGTCAGAATCTGGCAAAAGATGTGTGAATTTTTTCACTCACAAAACCTTACCCTCTGATTTATGAACACATACGGGGGGAAAAAATATATTAACCAACACTGCACACCGCTTTCTAGACCTAGACACCTTCTGCTTTTGATGCCTTTTAGATCACTTTTCTTCTTTATTTATTTCATTCTATTTACTTTGTTTGTTTGAAAGAAAATCTGCCTGACCTTACCACAGTTTCTGCAAACCATAACGTTGTACTGTGTGTGCTTTCCCACTCATGCTTTAAAGAAATGTAGTTAAAATCTAGGACGGGGAAACTCGTCACACACCACACTTGAGAATTTGGCTTCTGCATACATATTATTTGCACTAGATATGCAAACCTATACATTTTTAGAAACTAGAGATGTTGTAGAATCTAGTGAAATAACTGAAAATACTGTGGGTTGTACCTACTTGGAGACTGACCTCAAAATATAAGCAGGCAAAATTTCTGAAAAAAGTTATTTGAAAAGTAAGTCATGTTAGGAGAGACACAGTTTTTCTTCTGTACTACCTAAACACTTCAGACTTGAGATAAAATGAGACAAATATGTGCTGGAAATGGGAAAGATGATAATTCTCTTGACTTGAGCTATGTATAATGAATTGTGCCTCAAATGATGTACCTATAATTCAGCATCCGGACAATCGAATTTCACTATATAAGGAAATGGGGTTTGTGCAGGCTTGTCTTGAAGCTAGATAGGTAAAACTATATGTTTTTGTAAACTAGAGATAATGAGGAATCTGAAAAAATAATTACAAGACAGTACCCTGATGGCAGCTGAAGATATTCTTCACAGTGTAATCCAGAACACTGGTGAAAAGGTAATCCAAAACGTCAGCCACATTGTTTGAAACACACAGTTTTTCCTGCTTGAATGTCAAAACACTTGAAACTTGGGAGAAAACAAGAAGAATATGTCCTTGGAAGACACAGAACAAAGTTAGGGCCTTGGTCTTCTGTGGAAGGTTGAAAAGCACTTGGAGCAGAGTCCCACGTCACATCCAGAACATTCCCAGCCAGAGCGCACATGAGTAGGATGGCCAACAGTACAGTTCCTCTTTCTTCAACTCCTTCACTCTCAGCATCTCTCTCCTCTGCAGTAGTGCTTCCAGATTCTGGATCACACAAGAAAACATATATCCTAAGTCTTCTGTTCATTTCATTGTTTCATAATGGTGCAAGAGATGTTACAGAGAGCTTGACTCAGTTTTTCCTAATTAGTCTGATTTTCAGAAGAAAAAAAAAAATGACCAGCATTACTTATTCATTCTATGAAAAATGAAGTCATGCATAAAATCATAAATAAGAATAAAATCTGAATCACTAGCATATAAGGAGGGGGCAGGGCTATAGCTTTCATTGGAGGCACGCCCACTCGTGACACGCCCACACTGTTTCCAAACTAAAAAAAAAAAATAAACAAACAAAAGTTATAAATTGTTCTCTTCAAATCACCACTTTTATTGATCTCTAAAGTGCTTTCAAAACACCTACAATCACCCAGAAACGATCTTCTAGTTTGATCAGGGCCAAAGCCTATCACTCCTGTAAGTAACCATGTACCCTGCCCCCCTTCCGTCCCCCTTCCTTCATGTGGCGGACCAACAAATGTAAAATAACCAATGACGGCACGCAGCATGTGTTCCATCACTCGACAAACAAAATAATCAAAGTTTATCCACTCACCTGCTTCGCTTTCGTTACTACAGCCTTCGGCAACTGATTGTTCACTCGTGCCACTTCCACGCAACTCCTGCTCGACTCGGTCGCTGATTTTACTCATTATTTCAGTCAAAACCGACGAAAAACTTCGAGATAACTGACTGACAAGGCTTGCCGGTGCACAATGGATACAGCGAGTCACGTGAACTGATAAAAAAAAAAAAAAAAAAAAAAAAAGTCCACTGCATGTTTGTTCCTTCACTAATAAAAGCAGTTATACCGATCTTGACAGCTTTCAATTTTCAACAGTTTTCAGAAGTTCACTGGCGCCTATATCCACATCTGATCTACCACATAAAAACATGATAATCTGCTGACGGAGAGAAGCTAGGCCTAATTCAAAGCTTTAGAATTAGAACTCTGTGGACTGTTACTTGCGCTTCTTCCCGTCACTTACATTATCTTACGGGGGTAAAACCACTAAATGAGAACAAAGCCGCGGTGGAATGCTCAAGTTCAAATGCTTCATCACCTCCAAACCAGACATCAGCTACTTTCCCTGTCAGTCAAGACACGAGAGTCAAAAACAAACAAACATTTAAAAATGAAGAGACAAACTGAAATTCTGGAGTCAACGCAATTTTAAGCAGACGGTGAAAGCAACGGTCGTTCTGTTCTGCCAAGAGTTTAGCATGTAATCAACAACGAATCAAACAAGAAACAAAATGAACTTACCCATTCATTCTTTATTGTCTTGTTATAGCTGTATAGTTGTACCTGGGTTGCCATTGCCAAGATTTAGAAATGTACGGATCTTGCTGTTGCAAGCTTGAGAGATTTATTGGATTATCCGCCATTTTGCATCTCTTACGCGCCGCAGTGAATGCGGCAGTCGCCGCATCACAGACCTGCGTATTTCACTAAAGACACGTTTCTAAATTTATGCTTCATTGGCATTTTCTTCTGTAATTATGCAATGTGAAAACAAAAATCGTGTTTGCTTTCCTCTTTGCTTTCATTACTTCTAAAAGAACAAAAGAGTAAGCTTATATTCGTTTTAATGATGAAAAATATACTCACATCATAAACACAACGCTAACAAAGAGATCTTAAATAAATGTCAGCGAACATTTATTTAAGACTTGTTTAGATTTCCTCGCCCTGTGGGTTGGGCATAGAATAGACCCACTGCCCTGCCATGTATGTCGTAAGAGACGACTATGGCAGGACCACGCCTCGAGGATAAAGAGGTTTGCGTAGGGCTAATACCAATGATGCGGAAGAAGAGAAGAAAAATTATTTCTATCAGCAACTACAGACAATGATAGACAGAAGAGGAGCAAAGGACATGACCATACTGATGGAGATTTCAACGTCAAGATTGGAATGGATAACACATGCTACGAGGACATCATGGGGACACACGGACTGGGACAGATGAACGAGAATGGTGAGCGCTTTGCAGACCTGTGCGCCCTGAACCAGCTGGTCATGGGAGGAAGCATCTTCCCACACAAGCGCATCCACAAGGCTACATGGAGATCCCCAAACCATGTCACGGAGAATCAGATTGACTACATCTGCATTAGCCGCAAGTTCAGGAGATCATGGCAGGATGTACGAGTGATGAGAGGTGTTGACGTGTCATCAGACCACCACCTTCTTTTAACAACAGTGAGACTTCGCCTCAAGAGATTCACCAACGCCAACAACACACGGACAAGGTATAATGTCGGACCGCTCAGAAACAGGGACACACTAGCAGCATTCCAGATCAGCCTTTCCAACAGGTTCCAGCCGCTACAAGAGCTGATAGAAGACGGTGAGATGGACATCGAGACACAGTGGGGACACTGTAAGAAGCTCTGGAAGACACATGTGAAGAGATCCTTTGCAAGAAGAAGACCCAGCACAAGGAATGGATCTCAGCCGCCGACACCATCCACAAGCTGGAAACAAGGAGAGAGAGAAGAAAACTACGCTGAACAGGAGCCGAACAAGAGCAGCTAAGGCAAAGGCACAGGAGGAGCACACAGCAGCGAACAGAGAAGTAAAGAGGAGCATCAAGAAGGACAAGAAGGACTACTTTGACGACCTGGCCAGTCAAGCAGAGGCAGCAGCCGGACAGGGGAACCTGAAGGACTTGTATCTGGTAACCAAGAAGCTGACGGGCAAGTTCCAGCAGACAGACAAGCCAGTGAGGGACAAGAACGGAAACCCACTGACAACAACCGAGGAACAGCTGAAAGCGATGGGCAGAACACTTCGGAGAGCTGCTAAACCGCCCCGCCCCTGATGCACCACCAGACATCCCACCCGCAGAGACAGAACTGCCCATCAGCTGCGACAAACCCTCAAAGGCAGAGATCAAGAAGGCCATCATGACTCTGAAAAATGGGAAGGCTGCAGGGCCGGACGAGATACCAGCAGAAGCCATCAAAGCAGACACAGAGACAGCTGTCAACATGCTATACAGCCTCTTCAGCAAAATCTGGGAGAAGGAGGAGGTACCGGCCCAGTGGAAAGAAGGAATCATCATCAAGCTGCCGAAGAAAGGAGACCTCAGGGACTGCAGCAACTACCGAGGGATCATGCTCCTGTCAACGCCAGGCAAGGTTCTCAACAGGGTTCTACTGGAGAGAATGAAAGAGGCTGTCGACCCCAAGCTCTGAGACCAGCAGGCAGGCTTCCGGCGGAACAAATCATGTGCTGACCAGATCGCCAGCCTGCGCATCATCGTGGAGCAGTCGCTGGAGTGGAACTCCCCCCTCTATATCAACTTCATAGATTATGAGAAGGCCTTCGACAGTGTGATAGAGAGAGACGCTGTGGAAGCTGCTGAGGCATTACGGAGTCCCCGAGAAGATCATCTCCCTCATCTGGTGCACCTACCAGGACATGAACTGCAGGACTGCCCACGCCGGCCAGCTGTCCGATAGTTTCGAGGTGAAGACCGGAGTTCGGCAGGGGTGCCTGCTGTCGCCGTTCCTTTTCCTCCTGGTCATTGACTGATCATGAAGACCACCACAACAGGCAGGAACAACGGTATACAGTGGACACTCTGGACGCAGCTCGACGACCTTGACTTCGCTGACGACCTGGCGCTCCTGTCACACAGCCACAGCCAGATGCAGGACAAGACCACTTGCTTGGAGACCACATCAGCCGGAACAGGGCTCAAGATAACAGGAAGAAGACCGAGCTGATGAAAATCAACACCACTGCCAGCACATCAGTCACAGTCGGTGGAGAGCCCATCAGGGAGTGGAGTCCGTCTACCTGGGAAGCGTGGTTGACCAACAGGGAGGCACGGACCGAGACATCACAGCCAGAATCGGCAAGGCAAGAGCAGCTTTCGTCATGCTCAAGAACATCTGGGCATCTGGAGGAATCAGCATAAGAACCAAACTCCGCATCTTCAACTCAAATGTGAAGTCAGTTCTGCTCTACGGATGCGAGACATGGCGGACAACACAGACGATGCAACAAAAGATTCAGACATTCTTCAACACCTGTCTGAGGCGCATCTACAAAATCCGATGGCAGGAGAAGATCCGAAACGAAGATCTGTGGGAGCGTGCGGGACAGGAACCAGTGGCCAAGCAGATACTGCGAAGGAAGTGGGGCTGGATCGGACACACCCTCAGGAAGCCAGCGTCCAGCACCACACGCCAAGCCCTGACCTGGAACCCGCAGGGAAAGAGGAAGAGGCCGACCTCGCAACAGCTGGAGGCGAGACACTGAGGCATGACCAGAACAGCCCAGAACAGAGTGTGATGGCGAAGGGTCGTCAATGCCCTATGCTCCACGGGGGCGATGGGCATGAATGGACCTATACTGAACCACAATTAACACAATTGAAATAGTACAAAAATTATTATTCGGTCGTCCATTTCTACAGAATATTTTCTAATTGAAAAATGGTTTATGATGAACACAATTCAAATTGTACAAAAATATCATTCAGTGGTCCATTTCCACAGAATAACTGAAAATTGCTTACGATCGGATAAGCACAACTGAAATTGTGTAATTATTCGGTAGTCCATTTCTACAGCATATTTTCTGATTGAAAATTGTATTAAAATCTCCCTTGAGTTTTATCCTAATTTTCAAAGATGACGATCTCTGCTCAGACATAGCTTTAAGTAATCAAATTTATATGTACGAGAATTGTAAAATGCCTGCTATTGAATCATTTTGTACCATATTTCACGCTGTTTGGTATTTATCATGGCAATGGGGACAAAATGAGTGTGTAAACAGCGTTGGATACATATCAGGGGGCTGGTCTCTTCTGGTAACTGGGGAATAGTACAGACATATAATATTGTTTCACCTAGACCTCCCATAAGGAAGCCACTGTCTTCTGTCGTCTGCCGTCAGCTGTCCTGGACACCATCGCTGCCTCCGACGGGATCCGGCCATTTTTCTTACCTCTCTGTTTGATGGCGACATCAGTGCGGTGATTCAGCTCATCAACACCGTCGGGAGTTAGGAAGACCCTTTAAGCTCATGCAGACCCTTCAAGCCCATGCGGACCCTTTAAGCCCATGCAGACCCTTCAAGCCCATGCGGACCCTTTAAAGCCCTGCGGATCTTTCAAGTCCATGCAGACCCTTCAAGCCCATGCGGACCTTTCAAGCCCAGGCGGACCCTTCAAGCCCATGCGGACCCTTCAAGCCCATGCAGACCCTTCAAGCCCATGCAGACCCTTTAAGCCCATGTGGACCTTCAAGCCCATGCGGACCCTTCAAGCCCATGTGGACCCTTCAAGCCATGAAGACCTTCCAAGCCCATGCGGACCTTTTAAGCCCATGTAGACCCTTAAAGCCCATGTGGGCCTTTCAAGCTCATGCAGACCCATCAAGCCCCTGCGGACCCTTCAAGCACATACGGACCCTTTAAGCCCATGCGGATCCTTCAAGCCTATGCAGACCCTTCAAGCCAATACGGACCCTTCAAGTTGATGCGGACCCTTTAATCCCGTGCTGGACACGTCTCTACCCAAAGGAGACGGACTCACGACCTCTCTTCCAGTGTCACTGGAATGCTGGTTGTTCTTCTGCAAGATTCACTGGTTTAATAGCATGATGTTCACACTTTTTTCATGTATTTTCTTGTCAAATTAGCTTGTATTATTTCCATATCAACTCGGAATTTGTTTCTTAGGTTAACAAACATAGAGAGAGAGAGAGAGAGAGAGAGAGAGAGAGAGAGAGAGAGAGAGAGAGAGAGAGAGAGATGTTGTTCTCGCACGAAGCAGCAGGGGCCGGTATTATTGTGTCCATCAGTCGCCGGTGGGCATGAGACAGCCTGGTCTCCATAGGCCAGGTCTCCCTTGCTGACATCAAGTCTAACGAAGAAAGTCGCGCTCTTTGTAACACCGATTCTGCATCACATGCACACTGTTTGATACCCAAATTTTGGCGTTTTCTTTCTCTGATTGATTTGTTAAGCTGAGAGATGTGGCAAAAGAACCTGTTCAGGTTTACAACAAACACAAACGGGAGATTGAGCTGACCCTACCAAAAACCTGTGTAGTTACCGTTTCTCAGTTTATGGGTTAAGGAAACTGATTCAGGGGGTAAAATATTTTATTTGAAGCGCACATCTGGATGTGTTACAGGCGCACCGTTTCACACCTATGTTTTGGCATTTTCTGTCTCTGGTTGAACCATTGAGTTGACTGATGGGACTAAAATGCTTCGCTCGTGTCCACCAGTACAACACCGTTTGTCTTATGCGTCCTATGAAAATGACAAGGTCACTCTCGCAGAGTGCGAGCTCTGACACAGATTATCTCCCTTGCAGATTTCAACATCGTCTTATCTTTAAAGCTGTGGTATCATTGCTGCCTGTATAAATCATTTATTTCAGTGAAACGACAAACAGTTCATAACGGACAAGTGGTTTGTAGACGATATTCATTATCGGACACCAGTTTGCCTATAAGTAGTGCACTTTTTGGCAGCCCGTTTTTGGCTTGCCTCATTTGTTGGCGGTGTGCTTGTGTAGGATCATAATTAATTAATTACCTATTTAGTCGCCTAGATCACGAAACTATACATGCGTGTCACACATCAACAGATTTGTCCCGAAACCAGCTATCTAACAGTAATATTTTCATTCAGTCAGGCTCATTCAGTTCTGAGAAACTTTCGTTTATTAAATAAACATTTTGATCAATAAACTGTTCACTTCTTTGATTTGTGGCATTCTGTAGTGTGTGTGTGTGTTCCATAAAGGAACCGCGAAGAAACATAACTATCTGTCGCTGACTCACACCAGGCCTTTCCAATGGCAGGCACAAAATTTATGACCAAACGTCAACTGAGATAACCCTTCGAAGTTTCAGGATCACCTGGTTTTACTGTACACGTATGTGCGATGGTAAGTTGTATCAATGAAGCAATGTAAGTGTGTAAAGTTAAGAGTCCATAGACATGGGTATGTATGCGCTGTGTGTGTGTGTGTGTGTGTGTGAGAGAGAGAGAGAGAGAGAGAGAGAGAGAGAGAGAGAGAGAGAGAATATGACGAGTCAGAATGTGTGCACTTTTCGTAAACGGTGGAGAAGAAAAAAAAAGGCGGGGGGGGGGGGGGGGGGGGGGGGGGGGGGGGGGGGGGGGGGGGGGGGGGGGGGGGGGGGGGGGGGGGATCAATCTGCTGCACACATATATGTGCTCGCGCGCGCACACACACACACACACACACACACGCACGCACACACGCGCGCACACACACACATACACACACACACACACACACACACACACACACACACAGAGTCCCAACGTCCTTCAGGCAGTCAACGGCTATCTGCTGGAGCCCCACACAAAGCCACCTGTTGTTATCGATCGATTCAGATCTACATGTCTTGGGTCTGATGTGACTTTTGCCAAACTGAGAAAAGGCAAGCCTAGCCTATTTACAATGGAAATTCTTGCATTATCTATTCATGAAGTGTTTACGGGAGTGGTATAATGTGGCGTAAGTGGGAGATTGGGAGAGAACAGTAAAAACACGCTATAATGAAGATTTAGATGGACTTAGTGGATCAAACTCAGGGCTTTGATACTGTGATATAATAGGCTTAAGGAACGAGCAATTGACGTCCATGCAATGCATTGTGGGAGCAATAAGAAATGATTTGTTGACTTCCGATCTTCTTTTTTCAAAAAATGATGATTTTCTTTGAGGATGAACTGAAGATTTTTTGCAGAAATAAAATTTAGATCAAGTTGCAAAGTGAGGCGACTGCAGGCGGAAATCGAAGCAAATTTGAAAACTTATTTATAAGGCTCCGGCAAAAAAAAAAGTACACAAACGAATCACAAGATTCATTCAACGCCCAACTTGCGCCGATTTGGATGAAAACAGTGAATACTCGTTCATTTTCTTTGTCCTGAGTGTTGTGTATCTTGCCTAAGAGAAGATCTAAGAGGTCGAAACGCGTCGTGTTTTGTCTTGTGATTCGTTTGTCAGCATCTTCGGCGGAGCATTGTAAATAATATTTCAACTTCGTTGAAACAAAATCAGACAAATTGTCGACGTTTCGGTCGCAGGCCGTCTTTGGGACTGTTGACATCAATAAAGACAAATAATGACATGTGTGTGTGTGGTGTGTGTGTGTGTGGGGGGGGGGGGGGGGGGGGGGGGGGGTTGCGTGCGTGCGTGCGTGTGTGTGTGTGTGCGCAAAGAAAGAAAAGGTGCACACTGCTTTGGCAATGGTATATTATTTTCAAAACTATCAAATGAGGACACGCAAACCATGGACATTATACTACTTTGCTCATTTAAGAAAATCAATAATTAAAAAAAGGGGAAAAAAAAAGTTCAGACGTCTGCTTTGCTATCTGATAGCTCAATGGAATAGCAGTGTTTCGCTTCGACTGGCAAACTGCTAATGCCAATGTTTATAGTACATGCATGTGTCACAGTCTTTGTTCACTACTTTATGTATTTGTTGTTTATTTGTTGTTGTTGTTGTTGTTGTTTTTATCAAATCATCTATGCAAAACCGTCTTCTGGTTAATCTTATTCAGTTTCTCGAAAATAGAAAATTCATCGGCTCTTATCCATCATGCATTGATCGTGACGTCGATTTTCTTGTGCCAGCAGTTACGTAGGCCTATTTCGAACAGATCGGAGTCGCCAAATTGCTGTCCATTCCATACTTGTCTTCGCGTCGTGAAAGACCAAAATTTGTGTCCCATAAACCAAAAGCGACATTTGGTGACTGCTTTTTGCTCAGGGCTCTCTGAACAATCGACTGTAAAACAGCTTTGCTGTCATGGCATTGCTATCGCTCGAATCGTGCTGACGTTCTGTCTCCGTTTTTGTTGTTAGGGAGATAGGGACTGCATGCCAGCCAATACGAACGATCCCGCATTAGGCTAGCCTAGGCCCTAGAAAAAATTGTCGACGATTCGGTCGTAGTAGAACATGTTCGAAACTGATGACATCAAACAAAAGACAAATAATGACGTATGAAGTAGATATACGTGAGTGCACGAATACGTGTTTAATAGTGTGTGTGTGTGTGTGTTGTTGTTGTTGTTGTTGTGTCTTCAATTTAACGTCTTTCCACATTTAATGATATTAGACGAAGAAAAAGGGTGTGGAGAGGGGGAGCATGAGGAGGAGGTGGGTGGGTGGGTTACCTTGCAATCATATACATACACCAAAAAAGCATCTTTACAATCTGTACAATGCAATAAAAAAAAAGTTATGGGAAACCCAACTTTAAATAACTATTTTGAATCATAACACAAACTATAACAAATGTCCCGTAGGACGTGTGTGTGTGTGTGTGTGTGTGTGTGTGTGAAGTATTTCCCCTCTATGTGTAGCAAAGAATTCTCTGCTAGTTTGTAAATTGTCCCCCTTGGCACAAGTATGCGTCAGTCTCAGTGTCAGTGTCCCTCTGTCTCTGTTTGCTTTATCCCCCCCCCCCCCCCCCCCCTCTCTCTCTCTCTCTCTCTCTCTCTCTCTCTCTCACACACACACACACACACACACACACACACACACACACACACACACACATGCACTTTCTGATGTGTTTTTAGAGGATGTATTTATTTTAATGGGTTGTGTGAAGGAGTTTTTATTTATTTATGTTTAGATATGACATGTCAGTTAACTTCAACGCGGTGCCGGCCTGACATGG
>JADBJO010001425.1:312500-355000 GCA_016801955.1 Conus betulinus
GACTGCGCATTTATTTTTCATCGTAGTCATAAAATTTTTCATCAAATTTCATGTGAGTGTTAGTAAGACCTTTGAAGGAGTTCACACCTTGTGCATATGGTAACGAGTTCCAATCATAAATAATTCTCTGACTAAAGGAGTAAAGTCTACGGTTTGTTGAACAATGTTGTTTGAAAAGCTTATCCTCTTAATTTCTTTTTTTTAGGTATTTATTGCACGGCGGAAGAGATAAGAACCATACACGATTTACGAGTAGGCCACGGCTTTACACTTCAGCCACCGAAAAAGCGAAAGTCAAATACGTTAAAGTGACGGATGCGCATGCGCGGAACATCCGGGCAATCGTTTCAAAATACATGCGGAAAAGCTGTGGCTGGTTGTTGGCGAGCTTGCCGACAGCGTCCGGGTGAAACAAATCGTGACAGTAAAAGAGTTCTGAATGAATTGGCATTCATTTCAGTGGATCAGTAGGCTCTACAGTGACCATTTTGTTATCCATAGGACACATAGTCATCATATATCGTGTTCTTGTGGTCAAAATGGGGGTGTGTTTCGAGCCAAGAAGATAAAGCTGCGATGGAGAGATCGAAAGCTATCGACAAGGGCCTTCGGGGGATGATGAGAAAAAGCCGCACGCGAAAGTAAAATTATTATTATTAGGTATGTATGGCTTACATATTGACACTTTTATGTGATTTTATTTTACAGAATATTGTTTGATAGGGTCTTGCTGAAAGTTACATTTAGGTTAGATATCAACCTTGCATAATCATATCAGATTAATTTTGGGAAAGAAAATACCGGAGACAAAACTGAAAACCTACTACATCAAATTGATACTTTTATTTACTAAGTGATTGGATATGATTGTGCAAAATTGGACACAAAAAATAAGGTATAATGATGCATTTGAAAATCGATTTTAGTGTTGGTGTTGCGACAAATAAATCAGAGCATTTGGAAGAGATGCGTTGACCATATCTTTGGTACATGAGATCATGTTCCGCTTGATGATGTTCGCTAGGGAGATAATCAGTTTGAGGTCGCATTCAGGGAGAGTGACCCCGCCGTTTTCATGGGACAAAAGCTCCTGCTAGGCACGCCCAAAGCAGTGTCGCCCATCAGTATTCAATCAGCTTAAAAAATCTGTCAGAGGGGAAAAAAATGCAAATCATTTGGGTGTGAAACGGTGTATTTGTAATGCATGCAGACACTCCTGTCATTATCCTGGAGTGTGCTTCAAATCAAATGATTGATTTTATAGATTATTTGGATTGATTTTATAGATTACATGCTTGATCCATGATTAGAGAAAAGTTAACAATCTGAGAAATGAAGTACCAGCAACTGTAACACAGGCGTGATCTTCCCCAGATTTTTTTTTTTTTTTTTTTTTTTTTTTGGAACAAGTCTTTTGGCGTTGCTGACTGCACCTTTAAGGAATGAATTACTGTTTAACTCTGAAAGAGACAAAATAATAATTCCTTGAAAGATGTTGCTGACCAGTGGAATTACTTGGAAGACATTTAGAAGGTATGAGTATGACAGATGGTACAGATTATAACATCACACAACCCTCAGCGAACAGCCGAGACCTTTTTTTTCTCAGTGGTTTATAATAAAAGATGGGATTTTTAAAAGCATGAAGGCTAACTGAGTTCAGTCCTTGTAGCTGATTCCAGCCAGATACATCAACTGCACTTCAACTGTGAATACAGTGCAAAAAAAAATGATGCCATGAAGTGATTTTCAAAAAAGTAATTGACAAAACTTATAGTCATAGAATAAAACATGAAATTCTTAAATGACCATTTAAAACAGTTTTTGAATGTCATTGAGTCGTAAGAGGTATGCGGTTCAAAGACATCTTGATCATTTTCGAGGAACCAAAACCTTTCAGTTTAGGTCAATCCTGTTTAAGTGGATTATCTTGAAAATAAAACTGTCATTTGCTTTGTAGCAGCGCTACATTGGGTAGCTGCACTGACCATTTTTCTATGATGACACTTGTCCAAGGAAGAGGGACAAAAGTAGATGTATGCAATTTTAAGTTTTGATTTGCTCGCAATACTGTTGAGTTATTTTCAAAATTTTTATATTAACATGATTAGAATAGATTGAACCAATTCATTTTTTTTTATTAAATTTTTTTGATCCTTGTGAACAACATAGACATATACTTAATAACTAGACTGACATTAATCTATGATAAAATTCAGCATTTCCAAAGGACAGGCTTCCAAATAGGAAAATGACAATGATTATGATTATAGACAGACATACATATTTGTAAATTCCTCCTTATATATTAAAGTAGATTAAAATCACACATGTGATATATGTTATATGATATTGACACGCCTTCTCTTGTCAACAACATTGCTTACATAGGTTAAAAAATCTGTTAGCAATTTTACACTTATGCTTAATCCTTTAACTCAGTTGACAAAGATAATTAATGATACGCACATAATATTAAGAATGGAATAATTCTTTGGCCTTCATCAGTTACAAGACAGTGCTATATATGTTAGAGAGCCTAATTTCAATAGCTGGATCACTAGTGGCACATAACATTGATACACTTCTGTATCCAGAAAGCTTGAAAACAACAGTAGCATTTTTTTATTAACAGAAATTAAAGAAAACCTGATTATTTTGTAAAGTATTGATATAAAAATAATAAACTTGACATGGCTTTCCATGTACATAATTTTACAGTGCATTCTTAGTCAGCTGGAAGAAACTCTAGAAAAGCTTAACATCAGGTGCTTGGGAATTCACATGCACATTGAATGAAAGACTTCAGTTAATTCCGTTGCAGGTAATGCACCATAGACCTGTAAATGTTGTATGTTTGACAACACTATTGAGGGTTTGACTTTGAGCATTCCAAATAAAGTCAGAAGATTTCTTGAAAATGTTAGTAAATTATTCCTAAAGATAGTTCTGACAATTTGGATCATTGCACACAAAAGCATATATGGTGTGTGTGTGTACGTGTGTGTGTACATGTGTGTGTGTGTGTGTGTGTGTGTGTGTGTGTGTGTGTGTGTGTGTGTGTGTGTTCGTGCATGCATGCGTGCGAACTGCGACACTGATCACTTTGCCCCGCAGCTGCTGTTTAAGAGATCTCTTAATGTGTGTGTGTGTGTGTGTGTGTGTGTGTGTGTGTGTGTGTGTGTGTGCTCACTACAAGTAGTGCAAGATTATAGAGTTCTTTTTTTTTTTTCATGAATTTGTAATATGCTGAATTTTTTTTTTTTTTACAGGTGCTGGAGAATCAGGCAAGAGCACCATTGTGAAACAGATGAAGTAAGTGATATATGTTAGTAGTATATGTAATATAAAAAAGTGATGTGATCTCTCAAAAAGGGTAAAATACTGTTTTTGCATAGCTCCGGAGAAAGAACTTAGTCTGATTCATACGTAATATTGTTAGTAGTACTGGAAATGATTTGCGAGTTTCATTGAAACATAAAGGATGTGTTTACAGGATAGCGCAGCTTTACACACGGAATTTTGTGTGGTCATACATTAGAATTGGTGTCCATGAATATGACATTCAGAATTGGAAATTGAACACGTGAAATTTCATTTCTTCATTTAGACAAAATTGAACAAAAGGAATTTTACTTCTGCAGATGACAGAACTTGACAGCACACATAAACCACTTAAGATGGCAAAATTTGAGTAAACTGTTTGACTTGCTCTCTGTCTTCACATTTCTCTTGGAGTCATGAGTGACACCCCTCCCTCCTCAACAATATCAACAACAGGCTAACCTGAACCTAGTGTGTAACTTATGAACATCATAAAAAGTAATAATCGTAGAGTATAAAGTGAAGAAGTTTTGAACATTAAGAGTCAGGAAAGTAGATCAAATTAACTTTCAGAACCTTAGCATTTGTGTACATTGCATCAAATAATTTTTCTGACTATTGTGATCTCAGTATTGTGATCTCAGGCTGCAAAAACTACTTAAAGTTAAAATTCATAAGATATTGAATTTGATGGAAGCATCTTTTGTTAAATGTAGAAACTGATTTGACAAGCTTTATGGAAAGTTGTGCTTTCCCCATCTCTGTCTATCTTTCTGTCTACTTTTCTGTCTTTACATGATACAGCTGAAAGAATTTGACCATCAGTTAGTTTTACTTGAACTTTCAGATTGCATACTGACACATGTGACAAGAGGTCATAGCAAGTTTGATTTTGGTTTGTTTGGTTTGGGTACAAAGAATTGAGATGAGGTCTGAATATCAGTCATAATATCAGTCATGGATGACAGATCATCAGTTGTTGGACATCAGTTGTGCATGGACAACAGTTACAGACATCAGTCATGGACGTTCACAGAAATCAGTCATGGACAAGTCATATACAACTGGCATGGACAACACTACAACAGTCATGAAGTGATGAAAGCTGCTAATGGATAACTGACATAGTTAACTGTCATTGACAGCAGTCAATGGACGTTTGTCACGACAGCAGTCATGGACAACAGAGAGTTATTGGGCTGTAAGTGTTTCATGATTGGAGCAATATTTACCCTTCTTGTTTGTGGAACAAAATCTTGCTTTGAAAATCGCATTTCAGCTTTTCAAGTAATGAATTGAATTTGGCAAATTAGCAATTTTTGAAATGATTATATGAATTAAAATACAACCTTCTGATCAAGTTTGCAGTTAAGCATTTTTGCCAGAAGAATCATTCCCAGGATATAATTTCTGACAGGGAAGTGAAAATAATAAAGGTGATGTAGCTTTAGAACAAAAAATGACCAGTTTTCTTTATGAATATATGAAATACTGTTATTTTGTATAATTTCTGACTGACGAATGAAAAGTATAAGAGCACATATAACTTTATATATAATAAAACGTGACCAAGTCCCTGTGATTTTATTAATTATTTTTACAGCCACAAAGCACAGGAAGGCATTAGAGGTATAATGCAATGATCTTAGAAGTAGAAGATAGCTGCTGCTTAAATAACACAGTGGTTTAATGCTTCATAGTTGACAGTTGCCAAAAAGAAAACATGAACAAGCATTATTAATTTTATACAACTTTACTTCATCAAGTTCCCCAAACTGTTACTCAGTGATGTAAAAGTTTTCTTTTCTTTTCTTTGTTTTAGATTAGAAGCACAAACAGTGACAGAGAGGACAGAAGAGCAGCAGCAGTTTCATCCTTGTTCTAATTTTATACCTTACTTTATGAAAAGTAGTAGTAGGATTTATGTATATATAATACTGAAAAGAAATTTTAAAAGTCATTAACAAAGTCATAAATGAATTAGACGTGTAATAGTGTATAGTTATTGAAATGTGTGTGAAAAACTGTTTTTTCAGATAACACTTTTTGATGCTTTAGAAAGTAGACATAATGTCAAAATATTCAATTTTTTTTTTTTTTTTTCAGAGGAAACTGCAGAAGAGAACAGTATTACACCTCTAAATATGTGCAGTAGGTCTTTTTACATGAGATTTTATTATGGGAACATAAATGACAAATTAACAGTTTCATGAACTACAGAGGTAAGCAAAACAAAGACATGTTTGAAAGAGATTCAGATAGTGGTTATCATAGCTCTTTATTTTTAGACACATAGTTATGAGACATGACCTTAAATAAATGATACCTTTGCCGATCAGTTCTTAGCTTACCTAAGTGTTAACAGCAGAAATATTAATCGCATAAACTTCAGTTGAATTACTCATACAAACATTTACCAAATTAAAGCTTACTTCAGTTTTGATGGGATATGTTAGTGGAACATATTGGAAGGTTTAAAAGCAAGTAATATCACAATCACAATGAAACAAATACACTTTCACTGCACTTTTCAGATAGAGAAATGTACATAATTTGACATTTAAAAACAACAACCCTAGTGTAATATCTGCAGGGCTTTGGATTCAGCACTGTTGTATGGGTTCTTAGTAAACTTTCTGACCATAAATACACTCCAAATATGATGAGTGATTGATTAAAGAAGAAAGGCAAAAGAGGTGCTAAATCTTGATAGGAATGAACAAGGACACTGCATCTACTGATGGACAAAATCAGGCTCAAGCCAGCACTCCCCCCCCCCCCCCCCCCCCCCCCCCCCCCCCCCCCCCCCCCCATTCCCTCTTCACTCTCCAGCCTCTTTCCACCACCATCTCCTCCTCTCCTCCCCACAGTACTAATAGCCAGTCAGTGACCATGCTGAGTAAGCCAGTCCTCCCCTCTCTCTCCTTTCTCTCACTCACTACACACTTAAGGTATGACATCACACAACCCATGGTAGTCTGTAGAATAGTGGTGAAGGGGTGGGGGCAGGGCCCAGGCCAGCCCCTCTCTGTTCCC
Organism: Conus betulinus; assembly: GCA_016801955.1. NCBI lineage: Eukaryota > Metazoa > Mollusca > Gastropoda > Neogastropoda > Conidae > Conus > Conus betulinus. The sequence goes on from JADBJO010001425.1 coordinate 318,861, forward strand.
TGTCTTTCTCTTCTCCGGCCTCTTTTCTTAGTTCATGCTAGACTCAAAGCCCCAGAGGTAAGGTGGGTAGGTGGTGGTGGGGATAAATGTATTGTGTGTGTAGGGTGGGATGGGGAGAGACAATGCAGGCCTTTGCCGGACAGTTAACTACAGCTAGTAAGGTGCTCTTTCTGACAAGAGCTGAGTACTAATTCTTGGACAAGAGCTGGGTACTAATTCTTCCTCTGTGTGTGTGTGTGTGTGTGTGAGTATGTCTGTGTGTGTGTGTAAGAGAGAGGAGGGAGAGAAGCACAAACAAACACACACACACACACACACACACACACACACACACACACACACACACATCATGCACAGAGAGAGAGAGAGAAGGACAGACAGACAAACATACATACTATACAGACAGTCAGAATCAGACAAGAGACATAAACATATTTGTTATATGATTGCGTGAAATATGATTCAATATATCTTGTATTGTTTTATAAAGTAATGATTTAAAATGATCCCAATCTGTTTGTACATGTAATCTATAATATGTTTACTAAAAATATTGTTGAAAAAACATTGAATATAGATTTACAGGCTATTTTTATCATTTAGTTGAATGGGAGTGGATGGTCACAAAGATCTTAACCCTCACGGTGCTCTGTATATTAATTTAAACTTTAAAGAAATGTAGTTAAAATCTAGGACAGGAAACTCATCACACCCCACACTTGAGAATTTGGCTTCTGCATACATATTATTTGCACTAGATATGCAAACCTATACATTTTTAGAAACTAGAGATGTTGTAGAATCTGGTAAAAATAACTGAAAATACTGTAGGTGGTACCTACTTGGAGACTGACCTCAAAATATAAGCAGAGAAAATTTCTGAAAAGTTATTTGAAAAGTAAGTCAAATGTTACGAGAGACACAGTTTTCCTTCTATACTACCTAAACACTTCAGACTGGATATAAAATGAAGACAATATGTGCTGGAAACATGGGAAAGATGATAATTCTCTTGACTTGAGCTATGTATAATGAATTGTGCTTCAAATGATGTACCAATAATTCAGCATCCGGATAATCAAATTTCACTATATAAGGAAATGGGTTTGTGCAGGCTTGTCTTGAAGCTAGATAGGTAAAACTATATGTTTTTTTGTAAACTAGAGATAATGAGGAATCTGAAAAAAAATAATTACAACTATACAAGACAGTACCTTGATGGCAGCTGAAGATATTCTTCACAGTGTAATCCAGAACATTGGCGAAAAGGTAATCCAAAATGTCAGTCACATTGTTTGAAATACCACAGTTTTCCTGCTTGGATGTCAAAACACTTGAAACTTGAGAGAAAACAAGAAGAACATGTCCTTGAAAGATACAGAACAAAGTTAGGGCCTTGGTCTTCTGTGGAAGGCTGAAAAGCACTCGGGCCAGAGTCCCCCCTCACATCCAGAACATTCCCACCCAGAGCGCACACAAGCAGGATGGCCAGCAGAACAGTTCCTCTTTCTTGACCTCCTTCACTCTCGGCATCACTCTCCTCTGCAGTAGTGCCTCCAGGTTCTGGATCACACAAGAAAACATATATCCTAAGTCTTCTGTTCATTTCATCGTTTCATAATGGTGTAAGAGTTGGTACAGAGAGCTTGACTCAGTTTCCACTAAGTAGTCTGATTTTCAGAAAGAAAAAATATGAACAGCATTACTTATTCATTCTATGAAAAATGAAGTAATGCATAAAATCATGAATAAGAACAAAATCTGAATCACTAGCATATAAAGAAGGGAAGGGCTATAGCTTTCATTGAAGAGACACGCCCACTCGTGACACACCCACACTGTTTCCAAACTATAAAAAAAAACAAACAAACAAACAAAAGTTATAAACTGTTCTCTTCAAATCACCACTTTTATTCATTTTCTAAGTGCTTTCAAAACATCTATAATCACCCCAAAACGATCTTCTAGTTTGATCAGGCCAAAGCCTATCACTCCTGTAAGTAACCATGTACCCTGCCCCCTCTATCCCTCCTTCCTTCATGTGGCGGACCAACAAATGTAAAATAACCAATAACCGCACGCAGCAAGTGTTCCGTCACTCAACAAACAAAATAATCAAGTTTATCAACTCACCTGCTTCACTTTCGTTACTACTGCTTTCAGCAACTGATTCTTCGCTCATGCCACTTCCACGCAACTCCTGCTCAAACTCGGTTGCTGATTCACTCATTATTTCAGTCAAAAACGGACGAAAAACTTCGAGATAACTGACTGACACGACTTGCCAGTGCACAATAGATACTAGCAAGTCACGTGAACTGATCAAGCGGGATGTTTAGTGGTGGTGGTATAATGGTTCTCTCGTCTGAGCCACGATCTTGGCCCATCGGAGTTAGGCGGTAAAGCCACGATCGTGGCCCATCGCAGTCAGTGGGTTAATACATATCCTGGCAAGTCGAGTTAAATGCTTGCACTTGCCATTGCTGACAAAATGCTGAAGTTACATTTCCTTCAGACATGCACGCACGCAAGCACAAATGGACAACCAAATAGGTTGATTACATTGTCACACTTTGTCAATACATTTGATCGGAAAAAGGAAGAGATTTAAGGAAGAAATTTTTTTAGCATTGTTCTAATTTAATGTGGAAAATTTTCAACATGTTTGGAAAAATATGGGAAAAATGTCATAGAATTTAGTGTAAAAAGGTTGCATGGCTGGATATGTATGAATGCAATGAACTAAGTATAGACTGTATACTTTTTCAGAATCATCCATGAAAAGGGGTATTCTCAAGAGGAATGTTTACAGTATAAACCAGTAGTGTACAGTAATGCCATCCAGTCAATGATTGCCATTGTCCGTGCAATGAACTTGCTCAATGTGGAATTTGGACATCCAGACAGAGCAGTGAGTACACATGTTTAGTATATGGTAAGGCTGTGTTAAGGGCACTTTGAGATTGATCATTTGATGTGTTGGTATGAATAGTAATGAGATTAATTTATTGATTGATGATGATGATGATGAAGAGAATATGGGTAGTGGCTTGTGATTAAAAACATGTTTTTTTCATCCCATCCTCCCAGCTTCCTATTGCAATGAAAAAATGAAATTATTGAAAGTGAGTGATTTTTTTGTTATTGTTTTTTTTTTTTTTTTTTTATCGAAAAGAGCGCATATTAGACTTAGTCAGATAAGTAACATGTAAAAATGTTTGCCTAAGGTAGTGGGTACTTGCATGTAATTTCCTGAGAATGATTTATAAAAACAAGAGGTGAAATTTCCATGTTGCCATCATGGAGTCAAAAATATTCCATTGGAAAGTCTTCTTTTACACCTACTCTTAGCTTTTGAAAGGTGAAGAAGCTTTGCGGTGCATATCATATACCATATCATACCATATCATATGTAGAGTGTTGGGACTTACATGATATCAGACATAAAAAGTTTACAGCACAGTGCATGAAAATGTTGTGTAGAGATGTCCCACTTGATGTGAGTATTGAATTTCTGAAAGAGATCAACATTTTACATCTGGTCTCAGATTTCAGTGAGGCAAAATGTTAACAAAAGTCTAGTGTATTTTCAGAAAATGTGTTTTAATGAGTTGTGGGGATGTTTTAAAAAATTTTTAAAAATCTATTTTGAGAGTCGACTGCAGTAAAGTAAACAGCCCTGATATAGCTCTTTGCTGTCAGCTGAGCTGTGAGCAACATTCTCTCTCCCTCTTAATACTGAGGGATATATTTATAACATAATTCAAGTCTAAGGTTTTGTTGATGAGCACTTGAAAAGTTTTGGCTGGCAAGGCTAATAATCCTTAGAACAATCATAGTGCTTTGGTATATATTATTCTTAATGAGAATGTGTTTGCAGTCATGATGTGTGTGTGTGTGCGTGCGCGTGCGTGCGTGCGTGTGTGTGCAGATTATTGTTTGTCTATATTGTTTTTATTGGATGTGTGCTAGTTTGGTAGCAAGTGTGGTGTATATTTGATAGTATGCTATAGGCATGGGGAAAATCTTTGGTTTCAGCCCATATAATGACTTCATGGTTGGCTAGACTTTAAACGGCATGACTGAGCTGAAATTAAAAGCTTTGAAGCTGAACTGCCTGAATAAAACTTCTCAGGTTATATTGTGATTCCTAAGCTGTTTTCTCAGGTTATGATAACTGTACTTTGATGTAAGATACGGTTTATACTCATTTTTAATAATTTAGGAGTATTAAACACCAGAAGTGTGTATGTATTTACTTATTAAAAAAAAGATCTTGGAAAATATGTTTTCACAAAAACGTAATACATGAATATTACATAACAGAACAGCACAGTGTAGCACAGTTATTTACACCTGAATACAGAACAACATACATGTAACGTAAGTCAAGTTGTACAGTTCTGTTTGCTGTAATGTGTTTAACAGGAAGATGCTCGACAGTTCCTATCCTTGGCAGGAAGTGCAGATGAGGGTGAAATGTCTCCTGAACTGGCATCAATCATGAAACGTTTATGGAAAGACTCAGGCTTGCAAGAGTGCTTCAGTCGGGCACGAGAGTACCAGCTGAATGATTCGGCAGAATAGTATGTTCCCCCCTGCACTTTTTTGTTGTTGTTGTTGTTGTATGTAATTCAAATGAGAACTGTATGTATGTGGATGTGTGTAGTGCAGTGGACCAATGATTCTGTCAGGACTTCACTGACTATGTCTGATGGATCCTGGGGCATTTCATCTTTATTGCTAACCCTTGCCACCCTCTAGACTTCCCTGTGCAGACTGTTACAGCTTCTTTTCTTCTGCGTACTCAGTCTGATACTCCGGCGGACTCTATCTGTATAGACAGGCAAGGATTAATCCCATCTGACCGTTTTTTTTTTATCCCGCCATTAAGGCAGCCATACTCCAAACCTTTTGGAAAGGTGCATGCTATGTGTAACATGCCATCCGTACCAATGGCCAAACTGACCTTCTCTTCTGAAAGTTGGTGATGGGATTTTACGTGTGTGCAAGATGTTATGCATGCGTTCACACACAGAACCTTGGATTATAGTCTCATTCGAAGGACTGTATTAGAAATGGAGTCTGAGCCAATGTTAACTCCGAGAGAAAAATCCCCCTGTACCGAAATGGCCTGGCGGAGATTCGAACCCGCAATCCCAAGATTACGAGTCCGGCGCTCTACCACTGAGGTATTCCAACCCCTGAACTGTTACTGCAATAATCCTTCTCCTTTTGCTTTGAATTCTGAAAACAGTTTTACATGGGACAGTATATGATATCATCATTGGAAATGTTTATCATAGTTTGACTAAGCACACTTACCTTGTCAAACTTGGATTCTTGCCCTGCCCTTGCTGTGGTCAATACAGGTTCATCTGTATTGGCCATAGAATGGAAGCCAACGATGTAGCTTTATCAGTTTATGTATCGGTCTGAAGAGTGGGGGGGTGTCAAGTAAAAAGGTGTCAGTTTGCTGCGTTAGCTATGGATGTTTGGCCAATAGAGCTAACAAACTGGTGGTGCTTGCAAAAGAGTTTGACTTTGGAAGTATCTTTGGCCGGAGAGTAGTAGAAAAATCTCTTCATGTTACACACACACACACACACACACACACACACACACACACACACACACACACACACACACACACACACACACACCTATGTACACACACATGTATGCATACATTGTTTTAGTTATAAATTTCAAGCTTGACAGATTTTTTTTTTAATAATATTTTTTTTTGTTTGTTTGTTTGTTTTGGTGTGTGTGTGTGTTATTTTCCAGTGCCTCTAGCAGTCTCAGACTTCATGTAGCCCAGAACTGGTGGTGGTAGCAGCTAGAAACAGTACAAGGTCCACGTTAAAAAAATGGGGGGGGGGGGGGGGGGGGGCTTTGTCATGAAGACTTTGAACAGTTTTAATATATGAAAAAAGAGAATCCGATTTTTGCTTATGTATATTTGCAGAAAATGTTTATAGATGAATAAAGAGATTAATTTTTTTGTTTGTGTACATTTGCTGTTATTGTTAAAGAAGAGAAACAATGTAAACCCACAGCTGGTGGTTTGCAGTTATCTGAATGCCTTGGATAGGATATCGGCCCCTGGTTACATCCCCACGGAACAGGATGTCCTGAGAACCAGGGTGAAGACCACGGGCATTGTGGAGACCCACTCACCTTTAAGGACCTCCACTTCAAGTGAGTGTTCTCTTTGTCATTGAGCGTTGAGCCTTTTTTTTTTTTTTTTTTTTTTTTTTTCATATCATCCATGGTAATGAATGTCATTGGACGGACATGGAGTCTCATTTCATTTTCTAATGAAGTATATTACATTCGCTGTAAACAAGCTAACCTCTCAGTTACTGTTCCACCCATCAGCTGGTGTGGTGCATTAGTTAACATCACAGATTCCCAGAGTCACGGAATCTGAAACCTGTTGTGATAGCTCTGCAGGAAACTGAAATGCAGAACCAGAAGACTTTCACTCTTTCCTGCTTTAATGATTTCTCAAAACCAGCTCGGACCACTCCATATGGAGTTACAGGGGGAGTCTCGTTACTCATTCACAAATCTCTTCTGTTCAGCCCTATTGACTGAAATATCTCTTCAAGCTTAAGCAGCAAGAATCACTTTGAATAAAACAGTTACAGTGTGTTCTTTACATTTACCACCAGTCTGTCAGTCAGTCGACAAGAGCTAGTCAGCCGGAAAACTTCCATGCAGTATTTTACTGTTGAATGATTTTAATGGTCCATCCTTACGGTAGTGTGAATTTTTCATCAAGAGGTCTGCCTCTTAAAGGTGTCTTTTCAGAGCTGGATTTGTGTTGTTTGAATGATGCGTCTCTAGCATACCTCCATTCTGCCACAGGTACACTTTCATGTTTAGATTTATTGATTCGTGATCCCGACTGTCCTGGATTATAAGTGGTGTGCGCATGATGATCTTCCTGGGAGAGACCATTTTCCAAGTGTCTGAAGTATAATAACAAAGAATGCTGCAGTTTACCTCAACATCTCCAAGTACCCAAAAGCTAACTGGGACCAGTTTGCAGGATGTGTCCGAAAAGAACTTTCAGAAGAGGAAGTTTCGCAAGGTCTGGACCCTGCCAAAAGCCTAATATACATACTTTTAAAATGTCTGTATTCCGATTTATTCTAATACCCTGAAATGTCTGAAACACCCAGGGATTAATTCTGAATGCCATAACATTTCAAATGAGTGCAGTTGTGTTCAGTGTTGTGTTTATCACAGACCATTAGTGTCCAGTGCTCGAGTTCATCAAAAACTGCAAGCCAAATCAAGACATGCTTTCAAAGTAAGTAAACGTCAGTCTTGGAGAGACTTCTGCTCCAAAAGGACATCTGAAACATCTAAGAAAAAAGTCTTGAAAATTATCCAGAACATAAAATGGAAAAACACCAGCCTGCTAGTTTATTATCTGGAACTTGCTGATGCTCCTATTGCTGACAAATAAGCTGTTGCTAAATAACAGCATGGTTTCTGGAAGTGCTGTACTACTGTTGACCATTTAGTCCATCTTGAAACCACCACTCGCAATGCCTTCATTATCAAACAAGATATGGTAGCTGTCTTTTTTGACCTAGAGAAGGCTTATGACACTACACTGACATACATAATTCTAGGTTTTTGAGGTCATCTGCCTGTTTTTATAGAAAAACTTTATGTTTGACCGGCAGTTTCAAGTCTGTGTTGGCACCACGCTTTCGGACATCCATGAGGAGGAGTTGGGTGCACCCAAGGGATCATTATTTCTCCTTTCTTCATCATCAGAATACATTATATTGTCAGTTCTGTGAACCAGGATTCTGTGTCCTCTCTGTTTCTTGATGACTGCACGCTTTACGGAATGGGAGCCACCAATACCAGCCAGCATACAACGATGTCTCCAATTTTGTGTGGATAAGATCTGACAGTACGTGGAGGAAAATGGATTAACTTTTTCAGGAACCAAAACTCAGTATATCCACTTTAACAATTTTAGAAAAGATTTTGCTGATCCTGAAATTTGTCTGGACAAATCCATTATCCCAGCTGTAAAAAATTTCTAGGAGTTATCTTTGATCAAAACCTAAACTTCAAATGTCATATCCAGTATTTAAAACTTCATGTCAGAGAGCAGTGGACATTCTGGGAGTTGTGACACACAGGGATGGGGAGTGCTGATTAAAAAAAAAAAAAAAAAAACTCTTCTCTATCTTTACAGGATTCTGAATTTCTCCAAACTGGACTGCAATTATGTGGTATATAGTTCTGCCAGACTTTTCTACTTGAAAATTCAAGATCCTATCCATCATCAGGGGCTTCTTTGATCATTATGCACTGCCCATGTTTACAATGTGTATGCAGAGGCAGTTGGCTAATACGTTCCTTGAACTACTGTTTGAAACTCTTTTTCAGAGCCCCAAAACCCTGCTTATGTCTGTGTCTTTGACCCGAAGTTCCAAAAGAAATTTGAAGACCCTTGTTCCATTCCATACCTGTGATTTGTCCAAGTTTCATGGACTTCCTCACCCTGGAGATCAGTTTGATCCAGTCTCTCATATCATAAAGATACCACTACCTGCTTGGCATAAACTTTTAAAAGGTGTTTTTTGCTGAAGTGTGTTTTAAGTTTCCATCCTTTGGTGAATTTTTGCCTGTGGCTCTAAATCTGGAGAAGGGGTTGCCTCAGCTGCGTTTTGTGCAACGGGTCCTGCTCTAAACACATTCCCACTGACAGTTCCATCTACACTGTTGAGTTGACAGCCTTGATCCTGACTCTTGAAGTGGTTTCTAAATGAAAACATAAAGATTTTCTCACTCTGCTGAACTCCTTTTCTGCTTTGGAAGCCATCGCCAGTTCAAACACCCACAACTGTTAAAATTGTTGAAGCTGTATACCTCCCTGAAATCTGATGGATATGAAGTAGTTTCTGCTTGGGTTTCCGGTCATGTGGGCATTCGAGGCAGTGAGTGGTTAATCAGCTTGCCAAGGGTGTCACAAAGAGTTGAGCAGATTGACCATCCCTCATCTGACCTAAAATCCAAAGCCTGTCAAAGGCCGCTGGCAAGAGGAATGGACTTGCAGATGGATAACTAACTCTTCTAGATCCATCCAGACCTGAAAGAATTTGTACTTTGTTCTAGGGGGGCAGCTGTAAAGAAGAAACAGTCTTGTGTTGTGTGCACACATGCCATTCCTTTAACACCCACTTATCTTTTAAAAGGTGAAGAAGCTCTGTAGTACATTCCATGTCATATACCACTCACAGTGAAAGCTTTTAGAGTGTTGGAACTTGCACGGTGCCAAACGGAAACACTTCACATCAAACTCTATGAAAGCCTTGTTCAGAAATGTCCCCCACACAGTGTGGCTTTTGAATTTCTGAAAGAGATCAACATTTCCATCTGATTCAACATTTTATGGAAAAAAGAATTTAATAGTATTTCTGGCATGTTTTGGGGTTTGTTTTAATGAGTTGTGTGAATGTGTTGTCTTTTTTTTTTTTTTTTATTGATATGACCATAGTTGACTTCATTATGGTGACATCCCTTATGTTGTCCTTTGCGGACAGCTGGGCTATAAGCAACATTTTCTCTCTCTCTTTCTTTGAAGGAATTAACTATAAACAAGTTATTCCTGACCTGCATTATATGTTCTGCCATTAATGTCCCCATTTAAAAGTATATACATCATAGAAAATTCAAAGAGAGAGAGAGAGGATGTGATGGCTGTCAGCTGTTACGTCACAGGGCTTTATCAGTGTGTATTGAAGTCCAATTTTTTTCCTTGCAGAATGTTTGATGTGGGGGGTCAGCGATCAGAACGAAAGAAGTGGATACACTGTTTTGAAGGTGTGACGGCCATTATCTTTATTGTGGCCATGAGTGAGTATGACCTCACTCTTGCCGAGGACCAAGAAATGGTGAGTAGGCTAGTACATATATGTGTTGGCATTAGGTAGATGGTGCAGATTTCAGCAGTCTTGTTGCCTTCTTTTGTATATGTTTATTTAATGGACATAAAACAAGTTTTATTCTAGTTATTTGTTTGGCTTGACCCCTGCAGTGATTAAACTTATAGAATAGCATAAAAGATAAGCACAGCTGCAAACTTTTGTTGCAGTATTCAAGCTACACTTCAAGAAAATAGTTTTTACAAATATGCGAAAATGACAAATTTCTTAGAATGCCATTTTCACAATATATCATTTTCAGATTGTTATGAAACTTTTAAATGAATTGTGAAGCTTTTGTTTACTGTGATTGACACCACCTTCACATGGTTTGTGCCTGTTTGTTGGGGCCCTCATAGATCGCAAGATAGGTAGCCCTTCTTCAAAATAGCCAGCATTTCTTCCTTATTGAGCAGACAAGTTTGTAGTGGGAACGTGCCATGTAAAAGTCATACTTTCACCAGCCGCCGTGGCGAAGTGGTTAGCGTCGCGCGACTCCCGGCTGGGAGGTCGTGGGTTCGAATCCCATCAGAAGTCATGTGGGTTTTTTTCTGCCCCGACCGGCTCCTACCCAGAGTTGAGTTTGCTGCGGACTCAGTTGGGAAGACTGGGACCACACAGTCGAGTTTCATCCACTTAATGGATGCGTTTCTGAGAGTGTTGCTCAAATTTCCTGACCAACACTGCAGGTGTCTGTATCTCTCGGGCCTGGTTGACGTCGGGATATATTATGAAAGGAAGCGTAGAGTACAGCCCTGTCATGTAGTCTCAGACCGAAATGGAAATCCGTAGCATCATCTTAATCATCCTCATTCTCATCGATCAGCATAAAAAAAAAAGTCTCAAATTCTGTGGCCGTTCATGCCCTGCTCTCATGGTGACCTCAATTTCGATGTCCTCTCCACGTCTGTGGCCTTGGTTTGGTTCCGTCCGGGCCACCGGTATCGGCGAGTCCATGGGGGCTGTCGTTGGACGGACGTGGTGGCGCCCTCCAGAGGGAGGGAGAGCTCACTCACGCCGGCTCCGCGCGACTAAGCAATTATTGTCGTCAGTAGGGGGCTTAGTAGGTGGTGTCCTGCGTATGTTAGATCAGAACAGGCGCCACTGAACACCACTGAAGTGACTCGGCAGCAGTGCAGTGTCTCCTCCGGTGGGTTGCCTTGACGACTTAACATTGACTGCTCCCTGTGGATTGCCGGTGCCGGGGCTGTGGCGGGGGCCCGACCGGGCTGTGGCTGTGGACGGGGTGTCGGAATGAGCGGCGTGGGTTCACTGCCTCTGAGGTGGTGCAGAGGTTGGGACAGCAAAAAAAAAAAAAAAAAAAAAAAAAAAAAAAAAGTCATACTTTCTCAGAAAGTTTACATGCTGCACATTTTGAATATCAGTATGTTCATATAAACATGTAGATTTCAGTGGTATTACAGGATAGGACCCTGAGTCATAGAAATTAAAAAGAAGAGAGAAAGAAAGAAGGAAAAAACCCCCCCCCCATCGCAGAATTAAAAGTAACTGTGTAACAAGTGCATTAATGATATAACCATTGTGAAACTACAGTCTTACGTTTCCGTGCAGTAATTTGATCATGTGTTTTTCACAAAACTGGATCTTATCATTTGGATAGAAGGAACAGTCTTAATAATTGATGGAATTATCCACCTGCATATCTGTTTATCTGTAGGATTTTGAATTATTCTGCTGTCATGTTTAGCAAAAGTAAACTGATCTAAGCTGAATTAAAACTAAAAGGGAAAAAAGAAAAAAAACAGCAGGAAAAAAACCCTTACACTCTCTCTCTCTCTCTCTCTCTCTCTCTCTCTCTCTCTCTCTCTCACAGGAGGTTCCTGAGTAGAAATTGCATCTGTGAAGTGTAACCACTATGTTTCCAAGGTGTGCCTTTTAAAGTACATTGACCAATGAGTACCAAATTCCGACTCTTGCTTGTGAGATCTTATTCAGTCTCCCGTTTGTAACATGTTGAGAAGTGCTAACAGCAGTGGGGTTACACACTCTGAAATTTCTTAGGAGGGGTGGCGGTTAGGGATTTTTTTAAAGAATCATCTGTTTGAAAACCCAGTTCTTACTGCAGTTTCCATAAGACAGAGTTCAACATGCGATGAGCAAGCATTATTTTGGAAAGATATGCTCATTTTGGTGGAACAGTACATTTTAAGGGTAAACATATCTGTGCCAAGGATAGAATTGATAGAATGTTTAGACTTTGCTTCGACTGCAGTGTCAGAGTTTCCAAGTCATCTCCTAGAATGGTGGAAATTCTGCTCTCTGGAATCAAGTCAGAAACCCTTAACGAAGTGTAACTGATATCTAGTGTTTCAGTTATGTCGGACCTGTGCTATTGAAAACCATTGTTTCCATTTTCTCCAGAATGAAAGAGCTCATTCATATTGTCATTGTTGATTAGGAAGTTGTGATTAATGAAGAAACCAAGTCTAGAAGTGGATGTAGTTTTCCAAAATCTGTCCATGGTCTCGATACTGGTTCTCAATTTTTAATGACCTTGTACGCTGCCACTGAAGTTTCAAGTAAAATTAGTCACACCAATGCAGTTTAACATGGTTTTCTGAGATGTATTATCGATTCAGCAGCACATTGGGTGCTAAATTGCTCACAGTTGTGTTGACTGGACAGTCACCTCTCACTTTAAAGGGTCAGGATCAGAGCACTTTGCAAATGGTGGATATTTCTGCACTGGCTGCAAAAGTTTAACTTTCAGACTTCCCAAATAACCCTAACAAACAGCTGTTTATAGTAATGAGCGATTGTTACAAATGTATTGAAGCTGGAGTGTTTCTGTGACCAAAGTCATGTGCTCTCTCAGTCTGTGTCTGTACATCACATTGAGAAACAGTCAGCAGTCAATGAACTTAATCTACTGTTAGGTTTGAAAGGATGCACAATATTTCACTTGTTGTTTATCTTCATTTACAGCGTATGAGAACAAATACAAAAGTTGTTTAAAACAATGCATCTTTTTGTGCCTGTTCAGAACCGCATGATGGAAAGTATGAAGCTGTTTGATTCCATCTGCAACAACAAGTGGTTCACAGACACCTCCATCATCCTCTTTCTCAACAAGAAGGACCTGTTTGAGGAAAAAAATCAAGAAGTCACCTCTCAACATTTGTTTTCCGGAGTTTGCAGGTAATGCAAACTAGTGTATCTGTGTTTATGGATAGATGCATGCATATGAAATAACCCAGTATTCGTGACCATACATATTAAAAGAAAACATGATTGACACATGTATTAACCCTTTGAAAGCTCATGATATGTATAGTTTGTTAGTGAGAGAGTGAAGTGGCATCTTTAAGATGGGTCTGGGCAAGCAGATTTCCATGTGCCCACAGTCAGTGGACAGGATCAGTTTGTGAGCTGAAGCAATGACAGATGTGAAGTCTCAAGTAGGACATAATTAGTTTTCCATAAATATTTTCACAAGATTGTGCATGCAGCAAAGTTGAATATTCAGGAGGTTTGATAACAAGCTTACGAGTGTGATGTGCAATGAGGACAACCATAAAGTGTGACAGAACTGAGGGGTGGGGGGGGGGGGGGCGAAATGTGTGGAACAATAGTCTCCTTCAAAAGGAGCAGGCTATAAGAACTTTGGAATGAAAAATTATGAAATGTAAATCTGAAGGCCTTGAAAATGTGAGTGAATGTCTATTTCAAGAAAAAAAAATGATAGTGAAAAGGGAAATTGTCTTTGGATCTAAAAATTCTGAAACAGTATGGATTGTATTTCTCAATTTAGGATAAAGGATTTCTTTGGGTGTTTGTTTCTTTAGATAATTGCATATGTACTTTTGTTTCTTTTCATCAGGAGAAAACACTTATGAAGAAGCTGCTGCCTATATCCAACTACAGTTTGAAAACCTGAACAAAAAAAAGGAGACAAAGGAGATCTACACTCATTTTACCTGTGCCACAGACACCAACAATGTGCAGTTTGTCTTCGATGCTGTCACAGATGTAATCATCAAAATAATCTCAAAGACTGTGGGCTCTTCTAAGGTTGGTGTCAGGCATCATGTGTATTAAACCATTTATTATTTGTCTAAAGTTGCAAAAAGTTAAAAGATACAGAGCTGTGCTGGTCTAAAGTTTCATACTTATTTTTCTTAAAACTAGCAGACACAGACATGCTCGATTCTGGTCGGAAACTTGCAGTATTTTTTTTTTTTTTAGGAAGAGTTACGTCAGATGTTGGCAAGAGGGGCGGAGGGGGGGGGGGGGGGGGGGGGGGGGGGGGGGGGGGGGGGGGGGGGGGGGGGGGGGGGGGGATGGGAGGGAAGGGGGGGGGTACAGATTTAGACTAGCAACATTAACTGAGATGCTAATGATTCCAGACGAGATGAACTGTTACGAGATAAGAGAGGGAGAGTAATACAACAGGACTGAAAAACTTCTGTTGAACCCATGACAAGTGGTTAGGTGAGGGGTTTGACACTACAGCAGCATGCTGGTTTTGTTAGAGACTGGGTTTGTGTTAGCAGTGGGAATGTCAAGACTGAGAGAGAATCAAGAGACCCAGACCAGCAGTGGATGGTAGAAAGAAACAAACCATTACAGAGACAAACAGCCATTAGCATGGCTGCATCACAACAGTGTCAGAGTGGGCGTGGCCTAGTGACAGGAGTCAGAAAAATAATTTAAAAGAGAGGAAAGAAAGAATGAAATGAAAATAATTTTTAAAATTCCTGCAAATATATATGTTGCTATATCGTAGTTTGAAGAATGTCACATGAGCATTTTTACGGGGGGAAAAAAAAATTTTCTTCTTCAGAACTTTCTTCCGAATCGTTGCTCATCATACCTTAAACCTCATCCCAGTCGAAATCTAGGTCACTCTAAGCTTCATCACCCAGCACTTTCACTTAGTCTTATGCCGTAAATTCTACAAATCGCAGTATCTCCATCACTAAATCTCATGATAGAACGGCAGAAATCAAGGTAAGCTAAGGTGAAAACCGCATTTCGACTTCAAAACTTTAAAAATTCGTAACTCGAGAACCACGGCACGCATCGACTCGCAGTTTTTTGCAGACGGTAGAAAATGGCTACAGGAAGAAGGAAATCACGTTCTCGCGAGTCTTCCTTTTCTACGAGAAAACATGGCGGCGCCCATTGTTGCCACGTGTTTTACCGGGCGCTGGCAGGCGCTCAGCGTTTTGGCTGTGTGATTTCCGGTTGGGCGCTAGCGGGCGCCCGATTGACAAGAGAGTTAATGGAAAGATTTAGTTTTCATAGCTGATTTCAGTTATGCATGCGTATGCATGTGCATTGTATGGCTATGAGTGAATGTGAGACTTTCTGGGCTGTGTGTGTGTGTGTGTGTGTGTGTGTGTGTGTGTGTGTGGGGGGGCTGTGTGAGTGAGAGAATGTGTGTTGTGTTATGTTTTGTTTGTTGCAGACTAAACATTCACCACAGGTTATCGTGTTTCCAGTGTACAATCTGTTTCTTACATTTTACAACAGGCAACTAAAGAATGGTTAGTTAAGTTCTGGATGTATCTGTGTTTAGCATTACTGGTGTAAATAGGTGTTTTTGTAGAAAAATGGCTGGCCCTTGGAATTGCGCGAAACAGAGTGGATGGTGGTGGAAGGTGGAAGTTTTTTTTGTTTTTTTTTAAGCATCTCGTTGACAGCGGTTTTAGGACATATATATCTGCTGTTTTATAAAATATGGTTTACCTTATAATGAGCGTAATTGTGTGTGTTTCAGGAGACAAAACGGTTGCCACCCATCAGCTGTAATTCTGTGTGAAAAGGTTCCAGTGTGGCCATATCTTCAGGGGTTGGTTAGTGTTTCCAAGCTACTGGGTTATTCTCTGTCTTGCGCGAGTACCTGGTTGGTTTTTTTTTAAACAAGACTTTATTGGCTGCCAGGATGCTACCCACCTCATAGATACTTCGCAGTCAGACTTCCTGTTCAGTGTAAAACAGATCTTGTTTTCTTTTAGCTTCAAAATATCACGCTGTGTTTATCCCGGGTCAAATCAAACCAGTCAACTTGGCAGAACCGTCAACAACAACAAAAAAATCTCTGAGAGCCAGCCAGTTCAAGACGGGGGGAAAATGTGCGTTCAAAAAGAAGGGATCCACAGTAATCTTGTGTTATGTTTCAACAATATAAAGAAAAGAATGTATATGCAAATTTCATTGTGGCATTGCTGGTGTATTTTTTTCGCTGGCATTAAATTTCAGAATAGCTTACTGTGATACTGAAATAAAAACATTCTTGAATTTGAATGAATTCTTGAATCTATCTACGTACAGCTGTGCGATCATTGAGAGTTTGAAGTAGTGTCTGAGGTACATACCATTTCATAAGATAAAGAAAACAGTAGGGAATCATTGAATTTCACCATTAATCCAGGTCAGCAGGTCAGGTGGAATGTTAAATATACATCAGGTCAAAGTGAAAGTCATACTAACATTCTATTTGAAAATGCTATTTAGATTACATGAATGTGATTGTTGTTAATGGAAAGAAGTGTTCATCAGTTTTTGTGTCATCAGAATGGACTGTTTTTATTGCCCTTAAAAGATTTTACTGGAAATTATCTACTGAAAGTGATGTGCTGCATGTAGATGCCTATTACGTTACTGTGTTTTTAATGTATACATGTAAAAGAATTTCACAGCCCCTTTCTACTTGCATGCATAGAGAAGCAGGGGTTGTAAGCCATGAGAAGAATGTCTGTTTATCAACTGCTGTTCCTGTACTCCTCTGTCTGCTACCAACTGATTTCTCATCTTTTTCTGAACATGGATATTCTTCACTTTCTGTCTTTGTTTCCTAACACAATTTTTTTTTTTCCCCTTTGAATAAACCAGATTTTTTTTGCTGGATTTGGTGCACTTGATATGGTGCTTTTTAGGCAGTCACCTACTTTATACATTCAAATGCCATCCAGTAATCTCAAGTTTTGTTCCACAGCTACTGTATTAACTTTTATGTTGACACTATCAGAGTCTCATCTACCTCTCACCAGTTTATTTGACATTCTTTGAATCTCTCTCTTTGAATCTCTTGCTTTATGATGAACGCAACTTGACCTTTGTTTTTGTTTGTTTGTTTGTTTGATGGTGTACAGGGATCAGGGTGCCTACTTTGCTGGAGTTTCTTTTGAGTTTGAGTGATAAGAGGTGGACTGTCAGCAGACATCCCTAGGATGCTGTGTTCAGGGTCGTAGCATGCAAGGCATGTGTGTAGTTTGTCTGTCACCAGGTGCTAAGAAATGTTAAACAATTTTACAGATGGATTAGAAGAAACTCTGTGATTCATCCACATAACGTCGGTCACACAAACTCACATACACACTTACTTATTCAGTCTTTCTTTCTTCGCCATCATAAGGGAACAGTAGATGAAGGAGCGGTTGAAGTTTGAGAAGTGAAAGTGTTGAATTCTCGGCATAAGGTCACACTAAACAAATCTAGGCGGAGGTGGGTGGTTGGAGATGGAGTTGGAGGCAAAATGCAAATGACCACACAAAACAAGGTGAAAGTAATGCTGATTTAATCTTTCTGGTACAGTACAAACAAACAAGTGAATTTTCGACTGGCTAATTTTCTTTTTGGGACATTGCAGACAACAGATTTTCTTGCAGCAATTGACAATTGTCAGTTGTTTTTTTCTTTTACAGTTCTGAGCGTTTCAGTCATGTTTCAGGATTACATGCTAGAGTCAGGGGACCAGACAAACATTGTGAGTGTGTTGATTTCTGTACAGATTGTTTGGAAGAAACATTTTTAAGTTTTTAGATGTGCTCAAAAGTGTTTCCATGAATACATTTAACAGTGTGCCATCTAAAAACATCTCACAACAGTGATGTGTGCAATCAAAATGTAACCAAATCACATATGTATGTACATCATCAACCACCATTTGTTGCTGTAGTACAAAAAGATATGCTGACTTTCAACTGATGTAATGATGAAGCATTAAGTATTTGAGAGATTTTAAAGCACAACACAAACTACAATGTTGGACAGAGGTGAGGCAAGAAAATCTTGGATACATGGCAGCAGTGCTGAGTCCTCATGTACTGACTGTATGGAGACTAAACTCTGATGCTGTGTTACATGTTTTAAGCTTTGACCTTTTCTCTTTTGCAACAAAAAACAAAACACAGGGAACTGTTTGACTGTCAGTGAAGTGGCTTGATCTGCACTGTCAGAATTTGTTAAATTTGTGTGCCATCCATAAGGAATTATTTTTCTTGTTGATGAGCAAGGTGATGAGACCATAACATGTTGAATACAGAGTGTAATGAGATGTTCAGTCACTGTGTTTATGTGTTGTCTGTATCTAGCGATGGTCCCAGTGTCGTTTTTTTTTTTTTTTTTTTTTATCTGTGTTCCTGCTCCTTTGGATGTTACAAGTCTTGTGTTTCTTTTTCCCGCTCTATTAATGATTGCAATGATTCATTGGTTAAACAAAATATACTTTGCTGCTCTGTAACTATCCTGTTTGCTATTATTCACAATTAACATGTGCACATTTTTACACACACTCGCATATAAACTCTCTCACACACACACACACACACACACACACACACACACACACACGCACACACACACATTATTCACTTGTGTGCACATATACTGTACACACTTGAATACATTTTCATACTGTTATGAACATAGACTGGATCACATTAAAAGTCAGCATTTAGAAGCTTGTTTTTTTGTGTGTTGTTTGATAAGAACATTCTGGCAGCTCAGTGCAGTGATTGTGTGATAAAAATTCTTTCCACTCGTCAATATCTTCTGGTATCACACACAAACACACATTGAATATGAAATTTTGTGATTGCTATGAAAATCGCCAGTGATTTATGTTACTTTGTGTTCTACAAATTTATTTCAAAGGGGTGTGTGTGTGTGTGTGTGTGTGTGTGTGTGTGTGTGAAAGAGAGAGAGAAACTGTATGCACCAAATGACTGGTAATCAGCAAGAAGATAATGAAAGTAATGTCTTGCTTGCACTTGGGTAATGCACATTTTTAATGCTGGATAAATCCTTTTCCCTTCTTCCCATTAAGCATGAACACATACACAGACACAAGCGCGCGTGCGCACACACACACACACACACACACACACACACACACACACACACACTAAAGGATTAGTTTTTCATGAATACATGAGGAGAGCGAGAGCAGGAGACAGAGATTTTGTAGTACACGCAAAAGGTCAAAAGAGTCGATGTCAATAAGGAGGTTTGAGTCATTGAGGTGTATGCTTGTGAATTTTATTAGAGTTATTGTTTCTGAGTTGGTGTGCAGTATGTTTGAAGGTCAGACCTGTGCTCCATACACATTTGATGGTGGTGGTGGTGGTGGTTTCTACACCTTCTTCCAACAACAAAATACACTAATGCTTGTGAATATCGGATCTGTACTTTTTACTTCATACAAAAAAAAAAAATTTTTAAAAAAACCCAAAATCCCCAGTGCAACATGAAACAAAAATTACAGCATTTTACGATTTAATACAAATGTGAATGTTGGTTTTTCCTCTATGGGAAGAACTCTAAGGGAGAGCTGGATAGCTGAAGGCTTTCACAGAAGCACCCCTGTTCAGGGTGTATTGGGAGGGGGCTAGAGCATATCTTTTTTTTTTTTTTTTTTCCTTCTTCTTATTCCTGTTTTCAATATTTCCTCATTTTTAGTAAGGTAGAAGTCTCTGGTCCTCTTTAAATATCGCAAGTTGAGATCAGCCCAGAATGATTTGCCACTAAAAGTTTGAAAAAAAAAAAAAAAAAACAAAAAAAACTCTTTGCTAGCAGTCAATATGAATCTTGCTGAGTATCTGAAATTAGAGAACTGCAAAGAGCAAGAAGGCTTGAAAATACACTAGCACTGTGTGTGTGTGTGTGTGTGTGTGTGTGTGTGATAAAACACTGTAATCTATTCTGTGATGAAAAATTCTGAAAAATACTCTGATGACAAATTTTTAAGTGCACAATTTTTGGATAGATTACAGACAAGGAGGACTGAAGAGAGTACACTTCCATGTGTTTGTGCATTTGTGTAATAGTGTAGGTGTTGGAGAGTGTATCCAGCCAGTGTGGCCGAGTTCAAATATTTATATACATTGTACATTGTATGTGTGTGTATTAAGCCACTGTAACATATGGAAGGACGTATTCGGGATTTCACTGAATATCCTCCCCCGTGGGGACCGGGGGTCTTTTTCTCCCTCCTTCTGGACATTCTGTGCTAGTAACGTCCCTATTTCCTTTTGCTCTCAGTAACTCTCGTCTCCTCCTTTGCTGTTCTGTCGTCTGCTGTCCTTTCTGTCTACCATATCTTTTATCTAGCTTTTTCCACAACCTCTTCCCTCAAGTTTCTGCACTCAACGAAGTCGGAGTGAACTGGCTATACTCTCGCGTATAGTGTGAGTATTCCAATAGGGTAAAACGAGTTTACATGCTACCAGATACTGGGAACGATGAAGAAGAAGAAGAAGAAGACTGAAAGCCCATGTAACAGTGGAATGAAAGAAGTGTTGTTTGTTTCTGATTGCGTAAATTTGTGTAATTTTTTTTAACCTTCACATTTAGTTCAAATGAAAAAAAGTACAATATTTCCTGTGCACAGCTAGAACGTGTGTGTATAACAGTAAACTGCTTTTAAATCTGAATGCATTGCTTGTCATTTTCCAAAGTTTCTAAGGTGTATCCAGATTCTGAAAATCATTCCCAGAATGCTCATTTTGGTGAAAAACTTATTTCTAAGAAAACGATTGGCTTGTGTCCATTTTAGAAAGGAAAGGTAAAATATTGCCAAAGTTATGAAATATTGCCAAAGTAATGTTCTGTAAAACGACACTAACTGCAAGTAAAGGAAGATGCCTTTTTTCTTTGAACATTGCATTGTTCTATAAGTTGGGAGTTAAAATGGTTTCAGTTTAACGTCAAACTTCCTTCGCATCCCCTGACTCCAGAGGATCGGCAACGATGCTGATTGTTTTGTCTATATTTTAACCATGAAATTATATCTCTCTTAGTTCGGCATGAAATCATGACATATAACAGGGCTCAAAATACCTACCTGTCCAATTGTCCTGGACAATCAAATTTTCAGGCAGACAAATGGAAATGCTCTATTCCGCAAGGAATCGTGACACATATCAGGGCTGAAAGTACCCATTTGTCCGATTGTCCGGGACAACTGAAGTTCCTGGCCGACAAATGGACGTGCTCTCTTCACTAGTCCAGTAGGCAACCAATTTTTCAGGACCTGTGTTAGCAGGATGATTGAGCAATGAACTTCAGTGTGCAGAGACTGAAAGCAACCCAGATGCATTGTAATTTTGTTTCAGTCCAGGAATGAGTAAACGGTAGAAACCTTAGTTTCATTCTGATGTTTTCTTTTCTCATACACTTTAACGCACTGTGGGAGACACTTTTTTTGTTCATTTAAACTCTGTATGTTTGGTGGAGGAAATATACTTTCATACATCTCATGCCTTAGGCCTATTTCTCGATCTCAAGGAGCATTCTATCATGGAGTTAGGTTTGCTGATTTGGTTTTTTGGTAGTGACCTAACAGTCTCTTTTCATCAGGAAGGTAAGCATAAATTTGGTGTGGAGAGGGAGGGGGACCTAGCAGATTTCATGTTCAATTTGTTTCCATGACTCTCTTAAGTTATTTTAGTTGCCAAGAAAGATGTACCTGAAAAATTTTATTTCTCTCTCTCTCTCTCTCTCTGTCTCACACACACACACACACACACACACACACACACACACACACACTACCACTACCATTTTTTGCAGTCTTGGATTAAAGGATGGAAAATAGCAATCTTTTGTTAAAATTTGTACAATTCAGCTGCCTTAGGTGTGTGCATGGAGGTCCTGAGTTCGAGTACCACCAGAGGCATTCATTGTGGGATTTTTTTTAAGCTCTGGCCACCTCTTGTCCAGAGTTCAGTGTGCTGCAGACTCAAAAGGGAAGACTGAAAGCACATAGTTGAGTTTAACGCTTAGTGTGTTAGTCTCCCAGCGATATGCTCAAATCTCCTGTCTGCAGATGTCTCTGTCGCTGTGGTTTGGTTGACAAAGTGTAGAGTACACACACCAGAATGGATCTCCTCCTCCTCCTCCTCATTGCTAATAAGACACCAAGTGCAAAATAGAAAAAGACCTCAAATTTTGTTGTCCAATATGTCCTGATTAGTATTTGTGTGTGTGTGTGTAGTTGTGTGTGTGTGTGTTTTATGTTGTGTGTGTGTGTGTGTGACCTTGGTTCTAATTCTCACTTCATGTCTATGTCTGTGGTAAGTTTCTGTCTGTCTAAGTCATTGAATCAGCAGTCTTTGTATAGGTGGCACCCGCCAGAGGAGTCAATTGCTGACATTGGCTTTGTGACACCAGCAGGATCTGTCGGTGCAGGCTTAGCAGGTGATGTCCTGCATGTGTTGCAAGAATAAGCACCACTGAAGTGACTGGGCTGTGGTGCAGTGTCTCCTCTGGTGGGTTGCTCTGTGAAGACTTCATATTTGTTGCTTCATGTGGACTGCAGTGCTGAAGCTGCGTCAGGATGAACTTTGATGTGTTTTTGCTTGGATGAGCTGGGAGGAACATAGAGTATTGCCACTGAGAGTACTGAAGATGAGATGGCTTAAATGAAAATTTTGTGAAAGAAAATAACAAACAACTGAACTTCAAAAAGTTTGAAATTATCCTTTGTGAGTCATTTTACTAGTTCTTTCATAACGCTTAATCAACTGTGGTAAGGTACATGTTCCACGTTGCATCCAGCTAGCTGTGTAGGTTTACTGGCCAAGAATGTGCTGATTTTCTTCGGAGTTGGTGTTTTGACATCCAGTTCAGGTATTTGTTTGCATTGTTTTTAATCCTACGTAAATATCAAGTCTGTTAGGTACCTTTGGTTCAGCATCCAATGTGGCACTTTGTCTCTTGCTGAATATGTATGTTTGCCTGCAGTGAAGAGAAGTAGACGACAATTTTTTTTGTATCGTGTAGGAGCTCTGATCAGCAGCATGGCTTGGCAGTCCCTGAACTTGTTTTCACAGCTACTATGAGGTTGCCTTGATTTTTTTCCCATGCCTGTTTGCCCTCCATTGATATCGGCGTACATGCTTTCAACCATGATAGGGCTCCTGAGCAGTCAGGGAATGCTTCTTAAAAATCATTTGAATCACTCAGTAAAGAAAACAAGTCGGTGCAAATTTTCAAGAAACTTTGCTCTCTAAACCATACAAAGACAACTCCAAAATATGTATGAACAACATTTTAAACAAACAGCAGAACATTTTATCTTTGTATCTTCAAAATTTACCTGTCCATGCACAGGAAATAATGCTCTTGAAATCAATGCATGTCTGGCTTACCAGTGTTCATCTTTTATTTAACTGTTTTAGTGGTTGGTTTAAAAGTCTAAACTGTTTTATGGTTAAGAAATTGAACGTTAAAGCAACGTACATGCCCAATCTAGTATCAGTGTGGGTGGTTAAGGAAAAACAAACTTTACGCTTGGTAGAACATAAAACAAAACACTTTAAAAAAACTAAAGCGCACATTTTTTGGGGGGAGAGTTTTTTTGATATGTTTATTGTTCACTTGCTTCTCACCATTTTGTGTTAAAGCATAGACACACACACTGAATACTCATAGTTGACCCTATCTGCATCTAGCGCACAATCAGCTATATACATTCAACAACTTGCATGATTCATCTTTTTTCTTTTTTTTTGTCTGCTGAGCAAGAACGCTTTCTCATATTTACTGTCGACTTCACACACACACAGACAGACACACACACACTCTAAATGATTTTTTTTTTTTTCCTTTCTCATTATAAATGTTTTTCTGCTTTTTAGCCCCCCCCCCCCCCCCCCCCAATTTTTTCAAGGAATTAGAACCCCACAGTAAGCTTACTATACCACTGTCTTTAAAGTGTACTCAAGATTATTATTTATTTTTCACCTTGCAGATTTGCAGATCTGACCAAAAAAAGACCATTATTTTGTATTATATTATGTGTTTTTCTGTTTGTTAATTAGATCAGCTCTGCCTTCAGCTGCAACAGATTTGTTTTTGTTTGTTCATTTTTATTCTTTCAATTTGGCATGAATGTAGTTTGTCTGTTTTGTTTTTGATTACTTTCTCTCCCCTGCTTCATCTCCAGGATTTGATCCTTGGCAATAATTCATTGCTTGGTGAAGGCCACAGGATATTTCTTAGTTTCAGTGTTGAGTGTGTCCTGGTAAGATGTTAAATTTGATGTGAACTATAATGTGCACATGCTTAGCTTGGTCTTCATAATATTTTGTCACCCTTTCCTGTCAGTAATAGCAGTTTTTCTGAATTTCCAATGTTACAGTCTTAATTTATTTCTGAATGTTGTTCCAAAGATCAAAAGCATTGGTTTTGTATGTATCTTGTATATTTTTTGTTCAGCAGTCATGCATACTTGTATGGCGTTGTGTAAACAAATAAATCGAGACATTTGTAGCTTTTGTTCTGGTCTTTTTTCCCTCCTCTTCCTCCTCTCCTCCACCTCCTCCATCCCCCTGTCTCCCTCTTTTACTCTCTCTGTCTCTCTCCCCCCCCTCTTCTGGAGATTACAACCTTGCCATGATCGGAGGGTTTTGTGTGGTCTAGTGATCCCTTAGGTTTTACTGATGGGGGCATCAGTACTTACATAAAAGGCTAGTTTTGCTCGACTCTTCCAGGCCCTGTATAACTGAGTTGCTGACTGGCCTAAGCACAACGTGGTAGGATTTGCTGCCCCGGATAGAATCTCCCATGTCAGACAGGTTGGGTTAGGGCCTTACAAAGTGTGATCTGTCTTTTCCCTGTTCTGTCTTCTGCCTTTCTTAAAGAAATTTTCTGACTTCTTTGCCTCCAAGGCGTCTTTTCCACAGTCTTCTTTTTCTCTGTGGTTTTCTTAAGATCCTCCGCGTTTGCCTGTGAAGTGACCTGTGGTGGAGGGGAATGAGATCCTGGTTATTGAGAGGGCAGCCGCCCTGAACACATCTCTTTGGCTCGGACCTCATCCAGACAGGAGGTGCACACTGGCCCATGTGTATGAATCGGCCACCACTGTGTAGAATGGGTCTAGACAGGCAGGTCCCTGCTGGCCAAGGTATCCCCAGTAGTGCCCCACTGGCTCTGGGATTTGAGCATGATCAAGGGGATGGGGGGGGGGGGAGGGGAGAGTTGGTTGGTTGGCTTCTGTTTTCCGAAACCTGGACGGACCAAGATTGTGATTTTTTGACCCAGGCCCCTTAGTGGGACTCTATAGCGGATTGACGAGAGAGAGATGAAATGAAAACCGATACAACTGGGCTTCTTCATTACCCCACCCCCCCCCCCCCCCCCCCCCCAACCCCCTACCCAACCCAACAACAGAAAGGAGTATTGACTGAACCATCCTCAGACTCCGATATCTACAGTGACTCTGACACAGAAGCAAGGGAAAAAGACAGGGTTTGGGGTTTCCTGGCTAGTGGTGGAATGGTCTGAAGGAGAAAAACATTTCTGTGTTGAGCCCTTTTGCGATTCCGACAGATTTCCACGATGTTGTTAGTGACCATAACTCCATCAAAAGGCTTCGCAGTAGTTATGTCCTTATCGAATGCTAGTCAAACTGCCAATCAGAACAGCCCTGTACTGCTACAAAGCTGGTCGACTGGAGGATCTGGATGTCTCCACACAAGCAGCTGAACTCATCTGTAGGAGTCATCACGTGTCCTGACCTCAAAGCTACTCTGGAAGCAGAGATCAAGAGCGAATTAGGGCCCTCCGAGCTCGATTCCCATGCCAGAGGAAATGTAGAGATGGTGGACATGGCCCACAAGTCCCCACCCTCCTCCCAGTGGATCTCAGCCTGCTGATCTGTCGGCTAGTGGGTCTGGAGACCCTACGAAAAAGGCAACGGTAGCTATTGAAATAACACCATGATGTACTTATACATACAATTATTTATTGCCTCATACTTTACATGTACGGTGAAACACATGTAACACACGTTAATAGTACTGACGATACCCACAGATAATCAATATATAGTCAATATAAACCGAGTGGGGTGGCAGGCGGGTCCACTATGAAGACTTGTTGTCTACCATAAAAAAGAGGAAATTGAAGCGGTGTGGCCACATAAACAAGATTGCGAGGCCTTTCCAAGACCATTCTACAAGGAAAGAGGAGGAGAAGGGGACGCCAGAGAAAGAGATGGTCAGACAACGTCATGAAATGGAGCGGAGGCAGAAGGTTCGCCTAAATCCAGGTGCTAGCCAACGACCGGGTCAAGTGGAGGCTTCTTGTTGGGCAAGCCAAGCCATCTTGTAGCGCCTCTACAATCCGGGAGGGTTGAGAGAGAGAGCGAGTACAAAGCACACACACACACACACACACACACATGCACCCGCGCGCGCGCGCGCACACACACACACACACACACACACACGTTAATGAATCTGGGTGTCTGAGAGACAGTACTTTGTTCCCAGTAGCTGTTGCTTGGGCGCATCACCACCGACACACTACCATCGCCATCACAGGTCATCACCACCACCATCGTTAGAACCAGAAAATGCAGACGTTCCTTGTATGCCTCGATCACAAAACGGACTGGTCGAACCTAAACCCCAGCAAAATCATACGTTCACATATCATGGTGACAAGTTATGGTGACAATATATGACCTGCCGTACAAAATATTACCCTCTCTTTTTTTTTTTTCTTTCTTTTAACAATGGGATTCATTTTTCTACTGCAGCATCCGTAGTATAAAAGTCACCGGTGACATTTTGTATCAGTGTGATACTTTGCATTGTAACATAGCCCCCTCTTAGGACGAATCCGACGACGCGTTGTACATGTACCCAGCGTATCAGTTCACCGCTCTCGTTGTGACGTCACGTGCCGCGTCTCAAGCCATCCTGGTCACGTTGGCCAATTTACGGCCTTCTGTTGGATGTCACGTGATTAACGCAGTCTCGTGACCTGACCAGGTGACAAACTGATTGCTCGAAGGTGTGAAGTGGTCAATGATTGTCGGATAGTTCAGGTGATAACACGCGTATTACTGCAGTACAAAGGTAGGTCTTTCGTTGAAATTATCCGATTCAGCTTACAGGTAACGTTTGTTTTTAATTGAATAGGATATTTTTTTATTTTTATGTGATCTCTTTCTGATATTTGATGGCATCAAAGAGAAACTGGCGTGGAATATTCTATCAGTTGCTTACGACTGTTTTTTTTTTTTTTTTTTTTTTTTTTTTTTTTTTTTTTTTTTTTTTTACTCGGGTTAACATTTGTCCGAGTATTTTCGCCTGACTGTTTGCGTTTTTTCTTTCTTCTTGGTAATGCTTTTGTCGCTATCCATACCGTATTGGCACACTTGCCAGAAGTAGATCGGGGATGATGATAACCCACAGAAAAACATTCGGGGAGGGCAGGTCCTTCCCTTCACATGAGTTAATAAATGAGGATAAAAAAAAAAATCTTCATTGAAAGTGTATTAAAAAAAAGGAACTTCTAGTTGACGTGATTGTTTCTTTCTCTATGTGGCGTTAAAAAACTGTCAACAATGAAAAGTATCTTTTTAAAATCCGTGAAACATCTGCAGAAGAAAATACGATAACCTCTCTCGCGGCGCACGTAATACACACATCACACACAAAACGCATGCACACACACCATCACACACATAACACATACACCGCAACGCAACGCACGCACACACACACCACGTGCACGCACGCAGCGCACTACACACACGACACACACACACACACCACACACACGCACAGTACGCTATCGCTCACACTACCACACACACACACACACACACCACACACACACACACACACACACACACACATATACAAACACACAACGCACACCAGCATTCACTACACGCATGTGCGCTCGCACGTGCCGACTAGCAGGCGCGCTACACGCACATACACACTCACACACATCGACGCTACACAATCGCACATACCTACATTTCGAACACACACACACACCACACATGACACGCTCTCATCTCTCTCGCCTCTCTCCTCTCTTAATCTCTCTCTCCTCTTTCCCGATACCACGCTTCAAGCGCTCATCGCGGTTGCACGCGTCTCCCGCACGCGAAGAAAGAAATGCATAAATAAATATGTCACAACACACCACCCCTACATTAAAGGGCCTATGGCCTTGTTGTGAGATAAACTCATCTGACATCTGACTGGTTATAGACTCTCTGTTTGTCTGTCTGAGTAGCTGTCCTCGCCTGTCTGTCTGTTCAGGTCTCTGCTTTGTCCTTGCTCTAGGTATCCTCCGCTCTCCTCTCTCTCTCTCTCCTCTCTGCTCTCTTCTTCTTCCCGGATCTCTCTGACTCATCTCTCCTCTCTCTCTCAACAACTGCCCGATTTGCATCAGGCAGTTATGTAAATTTATCTGACGATTTTGACGATCTCAGTTAAAACACATACGTTCAGGTCCACACAACAAGGCGTTTTCTCTGTCATCAGGGGTCTGGCCAAATGGTTCACGGCGCAACATGCCAGGCGTCACTTTTGATCCGCTTGGCGGTGGCTGACATGAGAGCACTGGGCAATTGCCTGTTGTGTGTGGTGTAGCTTCAGATGGTTCGAACGTCTCTGGTGTATCGTCTGTGGGGGACCTCAGCGGAAGGCCCCGTTATCTGGGGGCCACCGACCTTCCCTGTCTCCCTACCGCAATGGGACAAAGCCCGCGGTCTGGCCAAGCGTAGCTGAAAGATCCGCGTGGTTCTGGTGTATTTGTGTGTGGTTCGTATCTCCGTGGTCTGGTGTATTTGTGTGATGGTTCGATCCCCTGGGTGGCTGGTGTAGTTTGTGTGTGGTCGTATCCCCGTGGTCTGGTGTATTTGTGTGGGTGGTCGATCCCCGTGGTCTGGTGTATTTGTGTGATGGGGTTCGATTCCCGTGGTCTGGGTGTATTTGGTGTATTTGTGTGATGGTTCGATCCCCGTGGTCTGGTGTATTTGTGTGTGATGGTTCGATTCCCCGTGGTCTGGTGTATTTGTGTGGTGGTTCGATCCCCGTGGTCTGGTGTATTTGTGTGGTGGTTCGATCCCGTGGTCTGGTGTATTTGTGTGGTGGTCGATTCCCGTGGTCTGGTGTATTTTGTGTGATGGTTCGATTCCCGTGGTCTGGTGTATTTGTGTGATGGTTCTCGTGGGTGTGATGCTTCTTTAGTCCGTGGTTGTTTTTCTGCCTCAGTTTTGTTTTGAATTGGTGTGTTGGTGACTGACCATTGATTAGCTTCTTGTTGTGTTGATGGCGGTGACTGTTGATCACCTTGTTACTGTGTTGGTGATTGTGAGTATTGGTGACCTTTTTTTTGTGTTGTTGTTGTTATAAGCGTGGTCAGCATTGGTGTCTTTTTTGTTACAAACGCGTAGTTATTAGTGCTGTGTGAAGAGACAATGGCGTAGTATTAGTGTCTGTGTTTCAAGAGACGGTGGTTGGAGGTGGTTGTTGGTGTTCTTGTTGTTGTAATCATGGAGAAAATTATTGTTGTCTGTGTTGAAGAGACGATGGTAGTGGTGGTTGGTGTCCTTGGTGTTGTAATTATGAAGTAGTTACTAGTGTCTGTGTTGAAGAGACGGTGGTGGTGGTGGGTGGTGGTGGTGGTGGTGGTGGTGTCCTTGTTGTGACGTTGATGGTGACTTCTGGGTCCTTGATGTCATGATGGTCTCCCCGTCTCTTCCCAAGTCAAAGTCCTTCAGGTTTAGCACGCCCCACCCCCCCGTCCCCCCTCCCCGTCTACCCAAACCCCAATGTGCTGCGTCTACCTATCTGTCCCAAGTCAATGTGCTGCAGTCAAATGTGCCCCTCTACCCCACCCCCCCCCCCCCTCTTTGTCCCCAACCCCACCGTTTCTACCTATCTCCCCAAGTCAATGTGCTGCAGGCCTACCCCCACCCCCCCCCCCCCCCTCTTTGTCCCCAACCCCACCCGTCTACCTATCTCCCAAGTCAATGTGCTGCAGGCCTACCCCACCCCCCCCCCCCCCCCCCTCTTTGTCCCCAACCCCACCCGTCTACCTATCTCCCAAGTTCAATGTGCTGCAGGCCTACCCCCCCCCCCCCCCCCCTCTTTGTCCCCAACCCCACCCGTCTACCTATCTCCCAAGTCAATGTGCTGCAGGCCTACCCCCCACCCCCCCCCCCCCCCATCTCCCTCCGTCCCCAAGTCCCACCCGTCTACCTGTCCTCCCAATGTCTTTGCAAGTCCCACACCCCCAACCCCCTCCCACCCTCACCCCTTCTATACCTCCCAAGTCAAAGTCCTTCAGGTCTAGCCCTCCCGCCCCCACCCCCACCCTTCTATCTCCCAAGTCAAAGTCCTTCAGGTCTATCCTCCCCACCCCACCCGTCAATCATCTCCCAAGTCAAAGTCCTTCAGGTCTAAGGTCTCCCAACCCCCTCCCGTCTATCTCCCTCAAGGTGTACAGGTCTACGTTCAACCCCTCCAGGTCTAGCCTTACCCCTCCCCCCGCCTACCCCGCCTCCCCGGTCTGTATCCTAGGTCAGCTGTCCCCAGGTCTCTATTCCGCCATGTGTTTCCCACGTCAGCTTTCCCGTGTCCATTTGTGCACGTCTGTTTCTCAGCTCAACACATATTCTTTATTTTTCTGATTGATGTGTCCTGTATTTACTCATCCAGAATCTGAAGCAAATGCAAAAGCACACACACACAGACACACAGTCACACTCTGACTGAACACCAGTTTATGTCATGTTAACCCGTGGTTTGTACTCTCTCTCTCACACACACCACACCAACACACACACACACATCACATAAACACCCGCGCGCGCGCGCGCGCGCGCGCGCACGCACGCACGCACGCACGCACCGCACACACGCAAACACACACTTACACGTACATAACACACAAATACCGCCCCCGCGCGCATGTATGTACGCGCGCGCGCACGGCCGCACACACACACACACACACATGCACACAACACACACACCTTTCGCACGCACGCGCACGCGCGCACGCACACACACGCACAACAGCGCGCACTACACACACACACACACACACACACATACGCACGCACGCACGCACACTCACAAAAAACACACCGCACCGCACGCACAACACACACACACACACACACACACACACACGACAACACGCACACACCGCCGCACACACACTTCGGTCTCTTATTACAGGGAGCGGAGAGAAATTTAACGATAGAACGAACGAAAACATATGCCAGACTATCAAATGATGACAGGCGATTTACACCAGCGATAATGGAACAAGTTGTCTAGTTTCAGGACAGTGGGGGAAAACGTGCACAATAATCTGATTTGATTGCAAACCGACAGAATGGGGCGAGTTATCGAGCAAATACAAGCCGTTAATCAGTATATGAACTCACTTTTAATGGTCAGAAACCCAGCAGCTCTTATACTGATATCACGTTGTGGATGACTGCAAACGCATTGTTTGTTGGTTACCACTGTCAGACTGTGTCCTTGCTTACGACTCTATATGCGGTTCTAAATCTTCTATAGAGAGTCAACACATAAAAATACTTGAAATGATAAAGGAATGGATAGATAAAGAAAACAGTTGACCTATTTTCTCTACCAGTGTCCATAGCGTCAGATACCTATTATCTCTGATTATTTGCTTCTTCTGACTCCGAATCTACCAGGAACTCTCTGAAGTTCAAACACGGTCGAGAAGAAATTTAAATAAAAAAAAACAAAAAAAAAAAAAAAGCGTGGGTGGGGGATTTCTTGAATCTATCTTGTGATTCTTAGAGAGAGAGAGAGAGAATCTCCATTTAATGGGGGTGTGATTGTTAGAGAGAGGTGGGGGGGGGGGGGGGGGGGGGGGGGGGTGGGGGGGGTGGGGGGGGTTTGGGGGGGGGGGGGGGGGGGGGGGGGGGGGGTTGGGGGGGGGGGGGGGGAGGAGTGGGGTGGGGGTGGGGGGGGGGGGGGTGGGGGGGGGGGGGGGGGGGGGGGGGGGGGGGGGGGGGGGGGGGGGGAGGGCGGGGGGGGGGGGGGGGGTGGGGGGGTGGGGGGGGGGGGGGGGGGGGGGGGGGGGGGTGGGGGTGGGGGGGGGGGGGGGGGGTGGGGGGGGGGGGGGGGGGGGGGGTGGGGGGGGGGGGAGAGAAAAGTGAAACACTATGGAACTGATCAAGGGGACTGACTTCTGTATATTTTCTTTGACTATGTGTATTGCAAAGTGAAACCACTATCTGATCAAGAAAACAAAAGGCACCTCTCCTCTTCTCTCTATCATTTTTGACATCTGCAAATCGTCCTCCTTCTCTCTCTCTCCTCTCCTCTCAGTATACTCTAAGGGGAGCGGCTCGGGGAAATCCTCGCAGGTGGCAGGGGGGTTCCATTCTCTCTCTTCTACTCCCTGCTCCTCCCTTCTCTCACTCTACTTTCAGTATAGGCAGAATAAAAAACGAACGGCGGCTTCAAAAAATAATTTCACCACTTTTCATTTTTCCCTTATTATATTTCCCTTCTGGGCGTCTCCATTATTCTCCACCCTTTTTTTTTTTCGAATGGGCAGAGGAAACAAAAAAAAATACTGTTGCTAAGCATTAGTGTGTGGTCGGTCATTATTTACTTAAAACGCCAACAGAGAGACTGACAGTGGCTGCGTGCTCCAGTCCGACAAACGTGGCCTTCAGTCCCCACTGGATCCCCGTCTGTTAGAAAGCTGAAGTCAGCAAGCCTCTTTTCTGGAACGGGTCTTGGGGTTTCCACGTCTCTGAAGGAGTGTTGGGACACACAGAACCGCAACAACCTGCTGCTTCCCACGGTAGCCCGGCTGTCAGGCTCGGGGTCAACGTGTACAACAACCCTGTGCGTGAGTTCCTGCTAAATAGAGTCAGTCAAACGAGGTGACTGGAGGTTTTTGTTTGCTTGTTTGTTTGTTTGTTTGTTTTTAAAGAAACGGTATTAGTTCCGCCGGACGATACAGGAGCACAGACAACAATCAGCACTGCCGCCGTCTCCTCCCTGATGAGTCCGACCCAGCGGACGAAAGGCCTAGGAGCAGGCAATGAATACAGATCCGCCTTCAAGAAAGATTACGATGGTTCCCTCATTGCAGCCAGTGAAGTGTTTTCATATTTATAATATCATTTCTTAATTTCATGTTCCTTTTTCTTCGTCTTCAAACCCTTCCCCACCTCACCCATCCTACCCCGCCTTAAATCCAAATCTTTGCCAAGTCATTACTGTGATGGCGGAGGGGTTGTTGGCCTGGCTTGTTTTTGGCTTCACTTTTTGGATTCTTTTTGTTTTTTTGCCCACTATTAGATTGGTCGTCCTATTCGTTAGGGTGTATTTGTCTGACTGTATTCAACTTTAAAAAGCTGTGCCGGTCGTGAATAAGTTTACTCTGTGTTAGGTTTTCTTATGGGAGCAAGAGTTATCCTACTTGCTTAATGTTTACTGTTCCCCTACCTAATTTTATTTTCAAACTTCTAACAGATTACAGGACAAAACACAATGTATTTCGACCTCTTGGGTCTTCGTCAGGCAAAAAACAAACAACATTCAAGACAATGAAAATGAACATGAGCAAACCACTTATCTTCTCATGTTCGGCGCAGAATGGGTGTTGGATAGTATCGATGAAGTTGATACCTTCTTGTCTTTGATCGCCACACGAATGGGTCTACCAGTTCG
Organism: Conus betulinus; assembly: GCA_016801955.1. Classification (NCBI taxonomy): domain Eukaryota; kingdom Metazoa; phylum Mollusca; class Gastropoda; order Neogastropoda; family Conidae; genus Conus; species Conus betulinus. The sequence continues at coordinate 352,567 of JADBJO010001425.1, forward strand.
GTCCACAGAGTATTTATACAGTCACACGATGCAAGGAAATAATGGCTTAAATACACACACAAAGATAGGCTGAAAGCTGTCTTTAAAAAACAAAAACAAACAAACACAAACTTTCCCTCTGGACCCGCTAAAAATAAATAACTAACGAGAGTAAACTTTTTTTGTTGTTGTCTGAACTCAAACAGGAGTTCACAGTACAAACAGAAACGTAAACACCAACACTCATATTTGTTGCTTTTCACATAGGCCTATTTCGAAAGATGCTGTGAGGTCTCTCTCTCTCTCTCTCTCTCCTCTCTCTCTCTCTCTCTCTCTCTCTCTCTGTCTGCTGTGTGTGTGTGTGTGTGTGTGTGTGTGTGTGTCCTGTCTCAAGCTCTTTGTCGCCTTTATGAGAACGCATGGCGGCGGAACGGTCCTGTTTGCCTCGCGGTCCTACACTTCCTCGCGAAGAGATAGGCAGAGAAATCGTGGTGGGCTCAGCACCGCTTCTCCTAAAGCAAGAGAAAGCACAAGACTGCGCCAAAGTGTGGGCTAACAAGCGCGCACACTTTTTTTTTTCTCTCGCAGGTGACGACAATCTCTGGCAGCGCCGTGTTACTGGACAACAACAACAATACCTCCAATGGCAAAGTGGTCATCTTGAGAAGAGTCATGTATCCTCCGCCCGCAGGCACGGCCCTCAACTTCGTCAACGGCAAACAACTTCGACATGCTGCTTCTTGCCATAATAAAAGCGGACATGGCCTCCCTTTTCAACGGTAAAGAGGGGATAAGTCATCAATAAGCGACATAGATAAATGCGTAATCAGAGAGAAAATGTGGGGATTCGATTCTGGGGATAGGGGGAGGGGACAAAGTGAATAGCAGAGTGAAGATGGTGGGATTAAGTTCGAGAGAGGTGTGGGGGGGGGGGGGGGGGGGTCATGATAAAACTGTAATGTCGCAATATGGAAGAGAGAGAGAGAGAGAGAGAGGGGTAAGGTGGGGTGGGGTGGGGTGGGGGTTCAAAGGAGGAGAGGGGAGATCTGAAAGGGAGGAGGGCAGGGGGCACAGAGGTGGGGTGGTGGTAATGGTAGTCATCATCAATGACCAGAAAAATGAAAGGGACCCCACAAGTTGGGATTACCATTTTGATGTGTCGTTACCAAGTCTGCAAACTCTTGCAATCCAAGATCTGGTTTTCGTGTCATAGCAACGAAGACATGATAGTCATTGTGAGTGGCCCTTAAAAAAAAAAATGGAAAAGGTCATTCTCAAAGATTGGCTTCCAGAGTGCAACATGAGTGGAAAAAAAAAAGAAAAGAAAACTAGCATCTCATCTCAATTTAAATGACTATGTATTGTTTAACATGTGCTTGATTATCTTTTTATTTTAAATCTCTGCTTTCATTCACTATCCGTTAAGGGACACTGAGAATCTTTTGTCTGTATTCTAGATTTAAGTCTGGATTTCTGTGGATTACTACAAATCACCTTTTGCAGAAGCCATGAAGATATTTGATCATATTTGACCTTAAAAGTGTTCAAATCTTAAAAGCAATAGAGCAAACTTCAACCAACTCACAAACCAAGGTGCAAAAGAATGATTATCAATATACAAAACAAAAGAGGGGTGAAAAGAAGACAAATATTTCTTCTTCAGTTGTTACAGAAAAGAAAATACAAAAAAAAAAAACAAAGAAACAAAAAAAAAAACACACAAAAAAAACAAACAACAAAAAAAAAAAAAAAACGAACACAACGATCCTCTGAAGGTCGCAGACAGCATGAGAACAGTGAATTCATCGATATTCATAACAAAAACGCGAGCGCTAATTCAAGATTTGGGAAAGAAATGGTCATAAATGGTGGGGGGGTGGGGGGGTGGGGTGGGGGGGGGGGGTGGGGGGGTGGGTGGGGGGGGGGGGGGGGGGGGGGGGGGGGGCAAGATGCACATGCGTCTCTGAAAGCACTTGCCTATTATTGTTGCTTTGTTTCAAAGTGAACTAACTGCCTACGGGAATCGAAACAAACTTTGAAGAAAATTACTCTGCCGCCGCCGAACGAAAGAAACACACAAATTACGAGACAAATACGACACGTTTCGATCTCTTTGGTTTGCTTCAAACTAGGGAAGCAACATTCAGAACAACGAATATAAAGAACGAACAAACAATCACATCTCTCCTCGAGTTAGGGAAAAAAAAAAAAAAAAAAAAGAATGTGGAATGTAAACGAGGCTGCTAGGAAGGAGAAAGCGTGGTTAAAAAAAAAAGAAAGATAGCGATGATGATGATGATAAAAAAAAGAAATAAAAGAATAACCAGGATAGGATTGCTACCACGTCTAATAATAATATGATGATAGTTGTAGTGATACAGTAACTGTACAGACAGAAGGGGAAAAAGGAGAGGGGTTAGAGGATTGTCGAAAAAAACATGGTTATATTGGCAAC
>JADBJO010001425.1:360000-372500 GCA_016801955.1 Conus betulinus
GACCACATGAACTTTAAAGTAACAACCTTTCAGTTGTTATCAATGATGATAACAACAGCAACAACGACAATAACAGTAATGTAATGATAAGCTAATGATTTTTGGTGACCACATGAATACAACAACAACCTTTCAGTTGTTATCAATGATGATATAACAACAGCAACAACGACAATAATAACAGATATAATAATAATGATAATGACAACAACAACAATAATGACTACAACAACAGGTAATAGTAATAATGATAATAACAATGATAAAAACAATTCGTACGTACATATATAGGTATGTACCTACGTTCCTTTCCATACGTACGTACGTGTATGCATACGCAGAAAATTCCAGTTTTCAGAGCAGAAACAATACTTATTTCGTTTTTCAGAAAGTTCCACCATGCAGGTCCACTCGGCGACGGTGATCTCCCCTGACCAGAACGTTGACAATGGCGTGGTGCATGTCATTGACAGAGTCCTGCTGCCTCCACTGCTTTCCTCACAGCTCCGTACACCCGAGTTCCGTGTGGTGTAGATCCATCCCCCAGTAAATGTCGATTGGTGCCTTGAGGAATGCAACCGTCATATAGGGCATAGAACTGCTGGATTTGTCCTAGACAGCTGACAATCTTGATTCAGAGGCTTTTGCCATGACAGTTTGCATGCAGTCTGTCAACGTTCATTTATATGCATTGTTCATTGATTGATTTCTGTGTTTAGAAGGAATGTATCATCAAACTTAAAACAATGTTTAAATATTGTTGCTGTGGCATTGTTTCCGTTAAAGTTTCTTAGTATGCTGTTGTCTAGACCTGTCCGGACGACACCTTTAGATTTTATACAAATATTTCTTTTAATCATCATAAGGCTTGACGAGTGGTAACGAAATTTTGATTCTCCGTTTGTCTTCTAACTGCAGTTTTAATTTCTCTTCATGATGTGTCTGCGTAACAATTCATCTTTTTCTCGAATGTAAAAAGAAAATCTTTAGACATCTATGTTTTGATTAGCAGTCTCCTGATCTATATTGTGAGCTGTGTGCGCTGTATGGGAAGATGGGGGAGGGGATCTTTGTGTTGCTGGGGGCCAGGGGAGGGGTGAAGAGTGAGGCAGTGGTTCTGAATGTGTGTGTTTATACAGAAAATGATGAATGGACGGCGCATCGAGCTGCAGATGCCAGACGCTGCGCTGTATAAATGCTATACATGAACTGCGAGCACACGAAGAACACCCAATGTATCAGAGATTCAAATTTAAACATGTTTGAAAGAAAACCTGCAGCATTTATGGTTGGAGTTCTAAACCTATAAGATTTTGAAAAACCTGACCTGACTTTTTCAGTGGATTTGACTCCACTGCTGAAAGCTGTCTTTAAGACAAGGCACCCTCCAAACAAGTCTGGTAATGCAGGCATTGTTTGACCAGGTAACTGTGCCAGGTGTCAAACCATAGCTTTCCGCTTTTCAGGCCCATAGCAGACTTTTCTGTATTCATGATCTTCTCCTAAGACAAGTAAGAGTGAAAAAAAAACAAAAAAATCCAACACTTGCCTACTGTTTGCTTAGCTCTAACACAGAATTTTCGTGTTGAATTACAAAGCCAAGTTTTGACAAGTCTGAATTGCTCATTTGACATAACTCTGCACTTTTTCTAGGAGTCTGACTCAAAAAAAAAAAAAAAAAAAAGAAAAAAAGAAAGAAAAAAAAAAAAAAAAATTTACAAAGTTGGAAAACCGAACAGAACAGCAAGACGGAAGTACACAATCATCAATTTTGGCTGGTAACAGTGAAACGGATATTTGAGGAATGAAGGCGACTTTGTGAAGAAGAACAGCATGTATTTCATACGAATTCAGAATGCTAAGGGATCTGCCGGCTAATCACATGATGTTATCATTTTTGGTACGTGGGGATAAACATTATTGCTGAACATATTCAACAACAACAAAAAAAACCTTTTTGACATTTCACCCATTTCAGAGAACATGAATTTCGTTCTTATGAAAGATTACGTGGATTTCAGTAAGAATAAACTGAATATAAATAGTTTAAACTTCGTCTTTGTTTTTAGATTTTATCTTTGTTTATGATCTCTGACTCTTTTGTTTTAGTTGTTCTTCATTGTGGAGACCAACAAACTGTTTAAAAAAATCTCTTCAGAATTTATCTCTCTCCCCCTCCCTCTCTGTGTGTGTGTGTGTGTGTGTGCGTGTGCGTGCGTGTGCGCGCGCGCGCGCGCGCGCGCGCGCGCGTGTGTGTGTGTGTGTGTGTGTGTGTGTGTGTGTGTGTGTGTGTGTCGAACAAATAAATACTAGGAGAGAAAAGTGCAGGCTTACATTTCCTCGTCATTACAGCAATGACTCGGCAAAACAACATCTAAAGAAGAAGAAAAAAAGGGGGGGAGAGAATGTGAGAGAAAGAAAACGGGAATGAAAAAGAGGGCGCAGGATTATAAATGTGATAACCTTCACTGGCCGCGTATGGGAGCCATCATAGTCCAATCCTGAAAACAGAATCAGTCATATCGCCTGCCAAGGGGACCTTTCAACCACTGAATCGGACTCATCAGTGGGGCACGTCTGACTGTTCCAGACCTCTCTTGGCATCAGATGGAAACATACCACAGTCTGTAAATTCTGTGGCATGCTCAAAACCAAAGGTTCCAAAACAATATCATTGTAAGAGTGAGCATAGTGTGAATGTATGATCCGTTGTGCTACATCGAGCTCTATAACTTATTCATACTTCAAACATCTCTCCATTTTCACCCCTTCATGTAAGTTGTCTGTTCAGATTATAAGTATACACTTTACTTAAAAGATACTATCACGCGCTACTCTGCAATACTTTGAATTGTTAATATCGTCTTTCTGATGTATTGGAATTATTACTGATTTTTGCCCATTCTAAGCAAAATTGTCCATTTTTAAAACGTTGGTTAAGTAACTAGACAAGAAAATCTATTAGGCCTTTACCAAATGAATGTGTTTTCAACATTTGTCAGATCTATCTAGATGACTTGGAGCCAAAACAGTGCATATTCTTTTTTATATTTTTTCTACGTAAATGTATGCCTAAAAGTAATCTCCTTTGTGTCAATTTTCTACTTTTATATGAGCGATAGATCTTCTTTTATAACATCAATAGATTCCACTTTTTGTGCCCAAACAGCATATTTGTACATATGCCACTTATTTTTCTGCCAGTTTGCGAGAATAATACAAGAATATCCACATTTCGCACAAAAATTGTTTTCAAATTTCAAAGGAAAATATGTTAGAGAAAAAAGAGGAATAATCTACAGAAATCATGCTTTGGAGCTAATTGTTTTGTCAAAATATGTGGAAATAATTTTTGCAAAAGACGCACAAAAATGAGACACATATAAGAACAGAACATATCTGTATTTTTTCTTCTTCCCCAAAGAGACATATCTTTTTACAATAATCCTGAAGAAACCCATTGCTCGGTTTTTTTTTTTTTTGTCTCGAACACTCTGTGTTCAAGATTATCCTTAAAAAGTGTAACAACTCCATTTTCGTTCCTTTCGGAACCACTAAGTCAAACATTACATCCCCAACTGGTCTGTATAAAATCCTCTGTCTGAGCCGGCTGGTGTGACTCTTGCAAACATAAAATTTGAATATCATATCAAGAATGAAAAAAAAAAGAAAAATCTATCTTTGATCATTAAGCCCATTACAATTGTAGGAATAAATTTCAAAGGTACGTAGTTATTTAGCGTATGGGAAATTCTATGTAGTCTGTGAGATATTGGAGGAAATATCAATTCTATTTAGTCTGTCAGATATTGGAGGAAATATTAGCATGACAATGAAAGTAGAACAACAGAACGAGCCAGCCAGTCCTTAACCGTAAAAAAGTACCAACGAGAAAGTGATCACTGTACAACTATTCAAATTCTCAATTAACTGATTTACAAAGTTGAGGGAACAGTAATATTTTCATCAAGAAAACACACAATTTGTAAATTTATGGTTTGGGAACATTTCGGGACAGCTATCCCCCTGATACAAGTGATACAATACATACGTTAAAAGAATCCATCTGCACATCAGTACACTCATACAAAAAAAGAAAGGAAACAAAAGAGAGAGAGAGAGAGAGAGAGAGAGAGAGAGAGAGAGGGAGAGAGAGAGAGAGCAACTCGCTGTTACTATCGATACGTTTTGTCTGTCCTTTATTGTTTTCGTTTTCTCATTGAGCTTGTATCTTTCCTTTCTCTTTGCAGTACAATTCTGTCTTTTTGTGGCCTTTAAATTCCATCTCGTCGGCAGGCAAGATGCTCTCTCTCTCTGTCTCTGTCTGTCTGTCTGTCCGTCTCTCTCTCCCCCCCCTCTCTCTTTCTCTCTCTCTCTCTCTCCCAATGCATATTCCTTCCTTCCTTTATCTTTATTCGTCCTTTATGGCTTTGTGTCTGTGTTAGTTGTGATGAAAGAGTCAAAGTGTAACACACAAACTCAACAATCTGGCGACGAGGAAGGCGAAAACTAACACCACACAAGTAAGATCAAACTTATTTTGTGATGGTTGTATTCTCACGTTGAAGTGATCTTCATAACTGCTTATTGTTTGACAAACATGTCTGCTCAGCCTTCAAAATCTGTAACGTTTTATGTCTTCTGTAGTAAGTTCTAAAGGGACAATGGTTTAAAAAAAAAAGGACAATGGTTTAAAAGGACAATGTTTAAAAGGACAATGTTTTAGGGTAAGAAAATAGAAGGGTTTGCTGGCTGTAGTGGGTGATAAGGACACTTGTTTTGAAAAGACTTGTATTTTAGAGCAAACAATGTTCGTGAAGATGCTAGGATTGACACTTACATCAGTGTAACTGGAGAAGTAAGCTACACTGTTAAGGTCTCCCCAGACACCAGAAAAAAAAAAATCTACAAACTTAGATGCACTGGAACAGATACTGCAAGATCATATACAAATCAAGGAGTCGATCACTCGCAGAAGAGCCGAGTTTTATAGAAAGAAACAAAGGACAGGCGAATCCATTGCAGAATTGTAGCACAGTTGAAACCGATTGCAACTGAGTGTGAGTGAAATACGTATATCAACGAGGCATTATGGATTATTTTTGCCATGGGGATTGCTAATGTTGAAACACAAAAGAAACTTGGAAAGAGAAGGATTTAACATTTCAGAAGGCTGTAGAAATGGCACTGAGCAGAAAGACTGTGACACGTGATTTTCTCGGCAGCAGCAATGTGAGTGTACATAAGTTAAAGGCTGACCACGACAGCAGCACACACAGCAATAAAAGGCAAAAGTGGGCAGAGCAGGTGCCACATTCCGTGAGAGGTGCTCCCCAGAACGGGGGGAGGGAGAGAGGAGGGGGGGATGGGGCACGTGTGTCATGGAGGCAATGGCAGAGAGAGAGAGAGAGAGAGAGAGAGAGAGAGAGAGAGATCTTATCTGTCGACCGCACTGTCACATCAATGTTTAGAGGCCTTTTCTGTTTAAGAAATATACTGCAAAGAGAAAGGGAATACGCTAACTCAGAGAAAGCGAAAACGAACTTAAACAGAAAAGAAAGATAAACGTATTGATAGTGACAGTGAGACTCTCCTCTCTCTCTCTCTCTCTCTCTCTCTCTCTCTCTCTCTCTCTCTCTCTCTCTCTCTCTCTCTCTCTCTCTCTCTCTCTCTCTCATTAATTCATTGCAAACTTGATGAATAAAACTTTATAGTTGCATTTACACAAACATGCGCATGCGTGCGCGCACACACACTGTGGACAACTTCATAAGCCTGCCAACTGTCAACACAAGACAAGAACGTCATGCATGTAAAGAGAAAGGCCACTTGAAAGGTACAGCACTTTGTTCAAACACGACAGTACGAACCATGAGGAGCAGTCAGATAGGGATTATGTAGACAATGCTTACTTTGGTATTTTTCATAATGGCAGCAGTGGCAGAAAATCTTAAGCAGTCACACTTAGCATCAAGAGGAGGAGAGAGAAATAGAAACTGAATCTGGATCGGCGAGAACAATTGTTGAACGGGACACAACGGAAGGGTTGCTAGGCAACAAGAAGCCGACTCCCACAAAACGTGATAAAAATACTCGGGTGAAAAGCTGACATTCTCAGGGACTTGTCAGGTTGACGTCCACTCCCACGAAACGTGAAGAATACTCGGGTGAAAAGCTGACATTCTCAGGGACTTGTCATGACGTGTCCTACACAGCTGATAGGCACCGGATGGAATTGTTGATAGCTGATGTTACTGGCTAGCCACCAACACTAGGAAGGGATTTACTCCATCTTGACAGGAAGAAAGTGTTCAGCATCAAACATCTCATGGATATACTAAAAAAAAAAAAACCAAAAAACAAAAAAAGCAAAAAACAAACAAACAAAAAAACAAACAAACAACAAAAAACAACAACAACAACAAAAAAACATGTGGTTGTACTCAGAAAACATGAGCCAGTTTTTCAGAGTGGTCTGGGTACCACGAAGAGGTTCAGAATAAGACTTCACAAGAACGCAGACGTGACAGCAAATTCATTAAGGCAAGGACAGCACCCTAAGCAGCGTGACCACAAGTGGAAGCAGCATCAGAGAACCCGCAGGAGATTGGAGTTCTCACAAAGGTGAACCATAGTGAATGGGCATCCCCTGTTGTAGTTGTGCCAAAGAAATACAATAAATTTCAGATCTGTGGGGATTACAAAATGACTGTCAATCCGTGACTTGATGTGGACCAGTACTAACTTCAAAATAATCTGATTTGTTTGACGCGTTCGCTGGAGGCAAAATTTGTACTAAACTGGATCTTACTCAAGCCTACCATCAAACAGAAGTGGCAGAAAATTCGCTGGGCCTTTTGCTCTCAACACACAAGGACCTCTACAGGTAGGCCTACCAAAGACTTCCATTCGGAGTTGCATCTGCACCAGCTATGTTGATTGTTTTCTGAAACCGATCGAGACAATGTCATCATGCACGATAATGGGGAATAAAGTCTCTCACTGTTACTATTTTATCATTCTCATTTGTCTTGAATTATTTGGATTCCAGTTTCTGACACCATGGCGTGTCGTGCATGGTGGGTACCTTTCGTGCCTTGCACTAGCTGTGCGTCACTCGCCCATCACGTGTTCATTGAGTCAGGTGAACAAGAAGGCGAACTCCGGCTGTACAATACGTTGGCTGATACAGGTCGGGTCTCTATCTTACCGTTGATTCGGGAGTTACCTCACGCTGATGGTGCCAGTGACAGACCAGTCTAGTACTAGTGCTCCAGGAGACACACTTGCCTTAACACTGCGACAGAACAGCCGTAGACGGTTACAACGGCACACGATGGCATAGGACAGTCACAATACTGTTTCTACTGGACTTTGACAGAGTGACAAACACAGACTTGGACCAGAATATAAGCTAGTGGTTGGTTCCATAGAAGGGCTTGGCAAGAATCCCCCAAAAGACTTCCAAGCCAGTGTCTGGACTGACTCGGTCGGGTAGAGCGCAAGCGTGTGAATGAGCAAGTGCTTAAATATATAAACGAATGTCTCCAAAAAAGTGTTGGGTAAACAGTTTAGCTCACTCCTCCTGTCTTCTACAATGTCTTTGCACTGGAATATTAATCAGTACCACAGTGTCATGGATAGAGACTTGTCCGCACGCAGACACCTTGATGAAAAGACTGAAACTGCAGTACAGGATAAGGATTGGGGTGGGCTGATTTATTTTTAAAGGTGCGTGTGGTAGTTTGTGCCCCTGGGCACTGCGCGACGCTGAGCCTGGAGCTATACTAGGCCTTAAGTCCAGTTAATGGGGCTGAAATGCATTGTGCCTTTCAGCAGTTGCGCGTACGCCCGCGCTCACCACTCAAGGTAGTAGGCTATAATAGTTTTGTTTGTTTGTTAAAACAGCAGTCCTTGAAGTTAGCGCAGCTGATTTCTCAGTATGTTGACAAAGAGAAAGACCCCCCCCCCCCACCCCCACCCCTCCTTCCCCTTTTTTTCTGCTCTGGTTGACTTTGGCTGAAAAAGAAGAGGGTCGGTTCGCGATTTCATTTTGGTACGGTTGCAGTCTTTCGTTGAAAATTACTTAAAGCAGTTTTGGAGTAATTTCCCCTTCAAAGGTCACATATTCGACAGCAATGGCGACCTTTATCTTGCGGCATGTGTCAGCTTCTGCCTTTTCTTCCCTCGGCAGGGCGACGTTAGATGGTTTGCGACTTAATTATCGACCATTGCTTTACATCGGCCCAGCGCTGTGCTGCAGCACCATCAGCCAAAAAGGTTTTCAGTCGAGACAAGCCTCACGTGAACATCGGCACCGTGGGGCATGTCGATCATGGCAAGACGACTCTGACTGCTGCGATTACGAAAGTGTTGGCTGAGGATGCCAAGGCTGATTTTAAGCGTTATGAAGACATCGACAAAGCTCCAGAAGAGAAGGCCCGGGGTATCACTATCAATGCAGCCTTAGTTGAATATGAAACGGAAGAACGTCATTATGGTCACGTCGATTGCCCAGGTCATGCCGATTACATCAAAAACATGATCACAGGTGGGGTTTGTGTGTGTGTGTGTGTGTGTGTGTGTGTGTGTGTGTGTGTGTGTAAAGTACAGTAAAAAGTAAAAGTAGAGCCTAAGTGAAGTCGGGTTGGCCTTCTTGTTTGCATCGCTATGGCCATGTCAATAAGTTGGAAAACCAGTCAGATCAACTCCGTTACTTTATGCAAAAGGTCAAAGAAAACCAGTAACTTGATCCTAACAGTTAATAGACTAAAAATTGACTCTTAGGTGTTAGTGGATATCTTATTATGCTTCATTTCATACTAGTAGTAATAATCCTTCTTCTTCTTCTTCCTAATATCTGGGCAGGTTAAAATAGAAAAAATCAGTCAATATGCAGATCTCAAGACTGTCGTATCAATTTGATTTTGAATGAGACTGCATTTGTGGCAATCTTGATGGCACCCGGCAGTGAGTTCCACAGCCCTACAGAACTAGGATAAAAAGAATGTAGATGGCTGTCAATGTTTGATGCAGGTATGGCATAAGATTGACCGCCACTCCTGGTGCTACTTTTATTCAATACTAGTTGCTCCATTGGTATATCAACTAGTTTAGCTCTGCCTTTGAAGAAGATATTAAGTTGATAAAATAAAAGCTCTTCTCTCTTCTGGTTTCCATTCCAGGGTTTCCATTCTAATTTCCTCATGTTCTTCCTAGTATTCCCTTTCTCTCTGATATGGTTCCCTGTTACGAACCGTGCTGCTCTCTTCTGAATCTTTTCAAGGTTATCAATGTCCAGCTGTCATCTGCAAAAAGTCTTATAGTAGTTCCAGGAGAGAGATTTCTACTTATATCATTTTTATATAATTAAGGAAAACAAGGGCCCCAGAACAGTTCCCTGTGGTACACCTGACAAGACTGGTTTACAGTGGGATGACGACCCTTCCACAACAACTTTCTGCGTTCTCCCAACGAGGATTGATCTAGACCATTTTAGCAAAGAATCACCAGTGCCAACGTGTGTTCTGATTTAAGCAGCAAGCCCTCATGGTCAACCTTATCAAAGGCTTTACAAAAGTCTAATAAAATTGCATCTATTTGCTGTCTGTTGTTAAGACAGTTATTAAAATCATTGAGAGAGTTTATTATAAGTTGAGTCTCACAACTCCTTCGCTGTCTAAAACCATGCTGGGTGTTATTTAAGAAGTCACGTTTGTCAAGATGGTCCATTATGCTACTATATATTATGTGTTCAACTTGAAGTAGTTTTGCTGATATGGATGTAAGAGATACCGGTCTATAGTACTCTGCTTTTTTGTTTTGTCACCCTTTTTGATAAGGGACAATCATCTCGCCACACATCAGGTATTACTCACTGGTCCAGTGAAGCTTGGTAAAGTAGTTGGTATACCTCAGTCATTCATTGGCACATAATTTCAAGAGCTTGCCAGGAATACCATCAGGACCAGTAGCTTTATTTTCATTGATGTTGGTCAGTAACTTAAATATTCCTGCTTTGCTTACTTTAATATTTTGCATTTCAGGGAGTTTATCATCATCCTTTAATTTAATGTTAATTAAAGGCTCGGGATTTTGAAAAAAATGAACAAAACTGATTGTTTAGTAGATTTGCTTTTCCTTCAGGGTCCTGTACTAGGTTATTCTGGTTGTTTCTCAGGTCTGGAATCCCAATGTTGTCCTGTCTCTTACTCCTCCTTATGTAAGACCATAATTTCTTGTTCCGATGATCACCTTCTGAAATCATTGAATTAACATAATTGGAGTGAGCAAGCCTACATTCTCTCTGACACCTTCTCTTAAGGTATATATGTTTATACCTACTCAGTAATCTTTCTGAATTAGGGTGTAGTTTCAGTTTCTTAAAAACTGATGTGTCCTTCTCAACAAACATTTAGTTTTTTGTATTAATCCATGGCTGGTGGTTCTCGCTTGAAGTTATCTTAGTAGGTATGTTGTCATCCATAATAAATTCCAACTATCCAAGTTAGTTTTTATACACTTCCAAAGGTCATTGACATTATCTTTAACACTATGAGACCTCAAAAAAAGACGACTGAAATCATGAGTATCCCTGCGTAATTTTGGTAAGTCTGCTTGGTTCCAGAGTCTGATGGTACGTTTAAGGGGTTTTCTTCGGAAGGGTTGAAAGTTGCTCTGAAGAGAATTATGTCATGATCGCCCAGGCCTTCAGTTAATTCCTGATTGCCTAAAGCGCCTGGACAATTGATGAAAAATAAATCCAGGAATGCATTGCCACATGTTGGTATTTCAACTGACTGCACTAATCCAAGGTCTTTGGTGGTATCAAAAAACTGAAAATTAATTTTTTTATTGTATTGATTACCAAGTATGGCATCTTCACGCCAATCAATATCGGGTAAGTTGAAGTCTCCACCAATCCATAATATTGCCTTCTTATTGGCCAAAACAATGTCCGAAATGTCTGCAAATAGACGAACATACATTTTCATCGGAGTCTGGAGTTCTGTATACTGATCCAACAATGACAGGTCTCTTATTCTTTAAAATTAATCCTACAAAATAAACTTTCACTATTTTTGCCTTGATATAAAAAAAACTCACTGGCTAAGTTCTTCCGAATGGCAATCAAGACTCCCCCACCTCTTTTTCCAAGTCTGTCCTTTCTATAGATATCAAAATCCTCCATTAGAAGCTCACTGCTAATGCAAACCCTGGCATAATAATGATTATTTATAGCACTTAATCTTACATAAGCCCTTAGCACTTACAACTACAGAGAGTAAATAAGAAAACATAAATGAAACCAATAAGAAGATCGATATTACAGTAAGTACCATGCGCCTACATATTCACACACACACACACATACACCCACACCCACACCCACCACATGATCCCACACACACTGTCTCACAACAACGCACACAACAGCATGCACGCGCACACACATGCGCGTGCACACATGCGCGCGCGCACACACACACACACACACACACACACACACACACACACACACACACACACACACACACACACACACACACACACACACACAGAGTGGTGACACACCCATACACACACACACACAAACACAAGTTGCAGAATTAATTTGATAGTAAAAGGAAGGGAAGAGAAGAACTGCTTTTGATAGGTAGAGGGCTGATATAAGAGATGCCTTGAAAGAAGACAGAGAGTTTGAACTACGCAAAGATAACTTAAAACTACTGAACTTTTTTTTTTTTTTATCATCCTCAGGTCCGTATTCTTTTGTTTGGTCCCCTCAGATGTCATCTCGAGCTTCTCAGACAAAAATCATTAAGTCGGGAGATTTCCAGCAAATCTGTCGTGGATGCTTTATTGTGTTAGGCTTGTTTTCCAGTTCTTCTGTGCTTCAGGAAAATGCCTGTTTTGTGTAAGATGCTTAATAAATTGTTACATTGTTTGTATGCTTCAGAATGCAATCAATTTATCATTACCTTAATTCTCATATATATATATGAACATGAAATGAATGAGGAAGGGAACAGTAAACAATAAACATGTAGGGTAACTCTTGCTTCCATAAGAAAACCTAACCCAGAGTAACTTTTATTCAAGAGTGGCACAAGCTTTTTAAACTTGAATACAGTCAGACAAATAAAATTGTTGGCCTGCACTTGTTTTACCCCACAATCAGATTGTTTGTCATTGTATTTGTCTGACTTTATTCAAGTTTTAAAGGCTGTGCCAGTCTTGAATAAAAGTTACTCTGGGTTAGGTTTTCTTATGGGAGCAAGAGTTACCCTACTTGTTTATATTTCTCATTTATATGTTTTGACGTAATTTATTTTAAGATAGGTTGCTGAGCTGGTAAGTATAAAGACTAAAAAACTTTTTGTGAAGTTTGTAAGAAGTACGATTTGTCATGAAATTGGAGTCACTTTGAAGTGATAAGGAAAAAAGAAAAACAGACTGCAAATTTTCTTGCATACTTAAGGTACTGTTCATTATGTGCG
>JADBJO010001425.1:375000-415000 GCA_016801955.1 Conus betulinus
ATTTCTAGTGAACATCCAGCAAACACCATTTCACCCAGTAGCCTGGAGATATGAACAGCTGGCGTTTAAGCACGTCCATATTAATCTTGAATGTTTGCTGGGCAATAGTTTGAGATTTTTCCCTTTCTTTAATCAGATGTAATTCCTACATAGACCTGTATGCAACAAATATGTGTGTGTGTGTGTGTGTGTGTGTGTGTGTGTGTGTGTGTGTTTTGTTTTGTTTGTTTTTTTCTTCTCAATACAGACTCATAACTATTTTTTGAAAAAAAAAAATCACCTTTTGAAACATTTAATAGTTCAGATGGATTTTTGACCTTTCAAATATGTATGTACAGGTCCGAGTCCCTGGTTACAGATAAGGTCCAATATGCTTTTATATTCACTATAATATTACACTGAAAGCAGCAGCTGGTGTTTGTCAGATGATCAGCCATCACCAAACCGTATTCATCGCACAGTCCAGCCCTTGACCCATATTGTTTCTGACTCTAGGCAGATCCGTAGTGCAGAGGTGAGATTAACATTGTATTGGCCAAAGGCCTTTGAGGACAAGGTATCAGTTCAGACTGAGTCTGTATTTCAAAGGCAGGTCTGGTCTTGGGCTTGTTTCCAGGTGGGGGGGCTGTTTTTTTTGTTCTGTTGGGTCTGGTTCCCTGTGAACTGGAGTTCATTTTGCAGTGTTGGTGGCCAATTGTGGTGGTTGGTTTTCTTTGTCTCTTTCCTCCAAAAGGCTGATTTTCAAAGCCACTGGACAGCCTTCTTCATGCATGGGTGGCAATGGACCTCTGCTGCATGAAGCTGCCTCGAAGAGGGAGCATGATGAAACGCACAGGAGCACTGCATGAATCTCTGAAAAGACTGACAGGCAAGTCACTGACTTTAGCCGAGAGGGCAATTTCCCAGCCCAACCCTGACAGGGGTGCCACCATGCCCACAGGCAAAGCATGGTTTCACAGGCCATGGATAATCACAGTCAGGCAGTGCTCCATCGTTGACGTCCACACATCTCCAGCAGCCATCCCCTGGTGACATTACAGCTGGAAGTTTGATTGTGCCGCCTGACACTGACCTCTCACATCAGTTTCCCTTGAGAGAGAGAGATCTGTCACCTCTCCCTTTGCACTCTCTGCTATTCCACCTCACAGGGAGCGAATGTCTGCTGCTTTTTATATCCAAGCTTGATCCACATGACCCTTTGTTTCTCTGTCGTCTGCTCAACTTTTCACTTCCAAATCTGGGTGCCTTGCCAATGGCGTAGAAACACAAGGAATCCACAAGTCGAGTATTATTCTGCATTCTTGCTTACATGATGGCATTGAACTAATTTGTTTACCACAATTCCAGGATGAAATTGCCTTTTCCACACTAACCCCCCCCCCCCAAAAAAAAAAAAAAACCCCACCTAAGATGATTTTCATCTATTCAAACTGCGTAGTTACTACTTTGTCTTTGTTGCAACCCTGAAGTATGACCTTAAATATTGAGGAAACTTATGTTTTCATCATCTTCGATCAGACCAGGGCGCTTTTACGTGACACGTTGCTGAAAGCTGTGATGTGAAAAAGAGAAAATCAGTGCATCACAGTAAATTTTGGTATGCTTTACTGATGCACTGCGTTAATAAACAGAGATTTCAGAGGAAAGGAGAGTGCATCATTTGTTTTTTACCGGCTAATTTACACTTTCAGATTATGGTGTTGCTTTCAATTTGTTTTGTTAAATAGGTTTTTTTGTGTTTTTTTTTTTGCATCATTTGATAGAAAATTTTTTTCTGAGTTGAGTCTTGTACCATACATGACCATTCAGTCGAGAGTGAATCATTAAAAAAGATTTAATGAATGGATTCGGACACTGATCAGTACACTGGAACAGGCTCAAATCAGGGGCCTGAAATACACTTAGGGCCCTCAAGTCAGAGGGACTTCGAAAAAGTTGCCACAGATGGGAAAGGGTTATTTTCATTTTTTGTTAATCTTGAGGAGGACTTCCAAACACATTGTTTTCATCTTTTGGTCACTATGTTCTCTTCTTGTATCGATGCAGCTGAGATGGACTTTAAAAATTTTTGAATAACAGACTTAGTTTCTTTATTAGTTTTTTGTTTATTTTCTCACAAGTGCTTAAAACACACAGTGACACACACACACACACACACACACACACACACACACACACACACACATAATTTAATTAAAGACTGAATAACTAATCACATGTGTTCACTTTAATAAAATTAAAAAAAAAAACAGAACTGGAATAAAATGTGCTTAAATGCTTACAGTGTATTATATAGTTTTGGTATTAGTAGAATTTAACTATGCTGTGTTGAACACTTCGTTCACTTTAGTGAAATGAATGAAAAGAACTGGACTGAAATGTGCTAATATGAACAATTTATCATCATAGTTTTTGTTGTTAACAGTGTGTAATTCTGCATTGCACACTTGACTTTGTAATTTATAGTGTATCATAATAATTTTGGTGTTGATAGTTGGATGCAGTGGTGCACCGTTGTTTATGCTGGTGGGGTGTAGGAAGGACCTTACTGTGGGACAACATCAATCAGTGTCCACATATCCACTGCATCTCCACCCCTTCAGCCGTCTTTCCCAGCCCCCGAGCTGTCTCTCCCATGTAAAATAAAAGGAAAGAGAGGAATAGAATAATGTAAATCAATCAGTCAATCAGTAATCCACCAATCCATTTTTATTCATCCATCCATCCATCCATCATCAGTCAGTCCAGTCAGTCAGTCAGTCAGTCAATCAATAAACAGAATACGTACTCTTACTCTTTGTAAACAGCCGTGTGAACAAATCAAATGCACTGATCTAAATTAAGCTGGCAGCTTTCACTGAACAACTACTGTTGCAACATTGTTCACACTGCATAGTTTGCCATACTGCATGTCAGGAAGGATTATTTTGTGAGTGATAACAAACACACACCACAACAGACTCGGTAAAAGGTTTATTGTGGAAAGAGTAAAAGAACACAACTCATGATTGACCTTTTTACCGCAGTTTCTATCAGGTTTACTTCAAGTTTGTTCAAGGGTACATGTATCATTTTTATGGCAATTTCTGACGGCGGTTGTTATTTTCTATTTTATCAAATGATTTGATTTTCAATTGGAAGAATACTGGAATCAGTATTTTCTGTACCTACCAAATTAGAGTCACACCACTGCCACTAATTCCTAATGTAGCCTGCTTAACCGTCAACAGTTTTTCAGAATTTTGCATGATGGATGTTCTTTTTTCATAACATTCTGTGCATTATTTCTAAAAATATAATATTTTTGTGATGAATGTGTCCATTTGTTTTTTTTTTAGGTGATATGTTGCTTCAGATATAAAAAAAATGTTTTAAATACCATAGTTCCGGGAAGAAAACCATCTATCACCGGTGATCAAAATTCAAGGAAAGAACTGAAGAGAGTTAATAATGTAACAGCAAACAGGATTTTTTGACACTGTTCCAACAGTGCATTCATACAGCCGTCCAGAATTGTGCTTATGAAACATGGCCTGTTATTTTAACAATGACTGACCAAAATTAAAATGATGAAGGGCAAGAGTATACTGTGCATGCATAATTTGCAGATCCACTCATTCTCCCTCCTTTGTGCAAAATTTGTTCCCACGTGGGAAATACCGCTGTAAGTTAAGATCAATAATGTGGCCCTTTATCCTGGGCTATAACAAGTATAAGCAACAATACTTACATGAAAGGAAATTAGATTTTTGGGGGGGGGGGGGGGGGGGGGGGGGCATGCACATTGAATGAACAATATTATGCAATGAGTTGGAAGTGTGTTTCTGTTTAAGCTTTGCTTTGAATTGTGTTCAAATATTTCTGTGATAAGGTGCCTAACCCTGTGTGAGAAGGGGGACCACTGTATAATATAAGAAAAATTACTGCCACCCATGATCTGGCCCTTTCATTTGGGTTTGTGAGAACAAGTGTAAGTAGTGCATCCTGACTTAAAACTCAGACATGAAAGTCATTCCCTTTTGTATTGTTTGTGTTGTCTTCATTGTAATCAGTCTTTCCACACTGTCCTTTTAGACGAAGGAAAGGAGTTGGAGAGGGGGAACATGAAAGGACTGTGGGTGGCTACAAGCTATTGATATCATTTTGTTCATAACTGTTAATTTTCTGTGATAAGGTGCCTAACCCTCACAAGAAGAAGTTTACGAAAAGAAAGTTATATAGGTGGAAAAGCCAACTTACGTAACTAGTTGATCATAGAATGAATTAACAAATTTAGCTTTGCATAGTAAACAGTTTGCAAAATCAAACTACAACTAAAATTCAAGGATTTCAAGGAACTTTCAGAAATAGTCATTCCCTAGGTTCAAATTGTATTGTTTGTCAGTTCTAAGATGCTACCATAAAGAAGAGTGAAAACTAACTGATAATGAAATGTGTTGTCTGTAAGAACTCTAGTGAACAATAGAATTCTTCCAGTTCCAATGTTCCATGGCAGAATCACCTTTACTGGATGTTCTCTGCCACCAGAAAGGTTTCTCAGATTTTCTAGAAAATGCATGATGGAAATGCAAGCCAGCTGTCTTTTCCCAGCTTCTCTCACACATCAACCAGCACACAAACTACCTGTAAGCTGTCAGTCTGTACCATCAGAATCAAACATAGTGAATGCTCTTCTCACTGTTTGCAGGACTTTGAGCATAAAATGAGAAAATATATATACTATATATCAATATCAGTACACACACACACACACACACACAAACACACACACATGCGCACACACACACACACACACACACACACACACACACACACACACACACACACACACACACACGCACTCACACACACACAGGCATGTGTGTGCACACATGATCACACCCAGAAACTCACACGGGCAAAAACAAACAAATAAAACTGTAAAAAAAAAAAAAAAGTCAACAACACCAGAAACATGGACACCATACCCATACACCCAAACACAACAAACTCCAAGTCAGTCACTGTGATGTTTTCATCACTGGATTTTCAGTACTGTAATAATGATAGAACTTACTGGCTTCATCAGAAAGTTTCTTGTTTTTAAATAAAGAAGGAACACCCCCTTCACACACTCATCACTTCCTGTCATATGTACACACACACACACACACACACACACACACACACACATGCATGCATGATGCATGCATGCACACACACACACACACACACTACACACACACACACACGCATTGTCTAAACTTGTTTTGTTTTATAAAATTGAAGACGTAAATAACAGATGACCTATCTGTGACACACAACAGTAGGAGCTGTGGCATGTGCCTCCTTATAGGCCAAGATCTACATGAATACAACTTCCAAAACAGAAGAGTTTAACACTATTATGTCAGAGGAAGGATGCTGGGTGATGCTGATGTGGTTGTCTTAGTCAGAAATTGTCAGGAAATTTTACACACACATCTGGTTTTCTCTGCTTGAACAACAACATTTTTAAAGTTGCAGTTTGCACAGCAACATGATGGTGCAATATGATATTTTTTGTTCTGCCAGTTGTTTTGTTCAGACACCTTTTCTGTGTCCTCCCCTTCAAAATTGATTAATCCAAGATCCATTTTTCTCTTCCATAGATGAGAATACACTAGCATCAGAGGAGGAGTCATTCAATAGACTGATATGAAAACACTCCAGAAGTGAGATCATCATGGTGACAAGAGTGATGCAGCATGGATCTATGATGGCACGGCTGCAGTAAATGTGATGGAACCCATGAGGGGGACTTGCTTAATGTTTTTTTTTTTTTGTTTTTTTTTTTGTTTTTAGCAGTGCCAGGACAAAATTGAATAAAACGCTTACATCTAGAGGCTAATGTTATTTAATGAGTTGGTTGACTTCAAGTTTATAATGATTGTATATTTCCATCGACATTCAGCTCAACCTTTTTTTTTTAAACCACTCAGTAAGTCTTTATTTCCTGTCTACAGCTGGATTAATCTAAATGTTGATGTGTTTTTCTATGTGACAGGTACTGCTCAAATGGATGGAGCTATCCTGGTGGTGGCGGCTACAGACGGGACAATGCCCCAGACTCGAGAACACTTACTGCTGGCCAAGCAGATTGGAATATCCAAGCTGGTGGTCTTTGTCAACAAGGCTGATGCTGCTGACAGCGAGATGTTGGAGCTGGTGGAAATGGAGGTCAGAGAGCTGCTCTCTGAGTTTGGCTACGATGGGGACAACACCCCTGTGATCATTGGCTCTGCCCTCTGTGCTCTTGAGGATCGGGAACCTGAGCTTGGAGCGGAAAAGGTACGGGAGCTGCTGAAGGCGGTGGATTCCTACATCCCTGTGCCTGTGCGTGATCTGGACAAACCCTTCTACATGCCCATAGAGTCCATTTTTTCCATCCAAGGTCGTGGTACTGTGGTGTCTGGCAAACTAGAGCAAGGCGTCGTGAAAAAAGGCGATGAGTGCGAGATCATGGGATTTGACAAAACCTGGAAGTCCACTGTCACAGGCATCGAGATGTTCAAGAAACAGCTCGAACGAGCGGAGGCTGGAGACCAGTTGGGAGCTCTGATCCGGGGCATTAAGCGTGATGACCTGCGTCGTGGTGTGGTGTTGGGAAAGCCGGGCACACTGAGCATGCACAACCACTTTGAGGCCCAGATCTACCTTCTGAGCAAAGAGGAAGGTGGCCGTGCCAAACCCTTCACGCCTTTCTTCCAGACGCAGATGTTCTGCACTTCTTGGGATGTCCCTGCTCTGCTGCAAATCCCTGACAAAGACCTGATCATGCCTGGGGAAGACGCTCGTGTCATCATGAACCTGCGCAAGAAGATGGTGGTCAACAAAGGTGTTCGCTTCACTCTGCGAGATGGCACAGGAACGCTCGGCTATGGGGTGATCACCCAACTGCTGGAGGATCGTACAATAGAAGACTTGGAGAAGGATCGTCTGGCTGCTCGTGACAAGAAGAGAAGTCAGCAGTAGATGTCTCCCCCCCCCCCACCCCCCCTCTCTTAAATTTAGTGGAAATGACTTAAGAAGATTGAGCAGTATAGTATGGTGTGGAAGAAACGAGCAAAAGCCTGACTTTGAGGATGAAAGCAAAAAAGAAACAGAAGCTTACAACAGGACAAAGGGGCTAAGTGATGTCAAACAGACTGATTTTGGGAAAAAAAAAAAAATCTTGGATGTTATTTCAGCTGTATGTGTGAGCTTTTGTTTGTTTGTTTGTTTTTGTATATGTATCACGTTTTTTTTTTACATTAATAAATTGTTCTGTCAAGAAGTGTAAAAATGCCTTTTTGATCAAGATGTAGGGGTACAAGTAGTTTTCTTTATCGTTCACATTGTTTGAAAGATTGTCCCATTGGTATTGCAGCTTTGATAGATTAATCTGTCATTATATAGAAGAGAAAGTTTCTTTTCATACAGCAGTAGTAATGCAGAAAATGAGATAACATTAAAGAAAAATATGTTAGCAGATCACAAGTTAACATTTTAGGGGGCTTGCATTGTCACATTTGTCTGCTATGCGGTATTGTTCAGAATGTAAATTCTGTGAAGTTTCTCATATTAAATGTATCTTATGAATGTAGTTGCTTCAGAATCATCTGGATGTGTGCATGAGCACTGTTTTTTTTTTGTCTTTCCTGAAATTTTGGTCAAATTTCAGAAGATTCTTTCCCCCACTCTGTTTTTAATGAGAAATAAGGAAAACTCAGATATTATGCATTATTAGTGCTGTTTTCAGTCTCTGTGTGTGGATGTGAGAGGGGTGGATAGAGAGAGAGAGAGAGAGAGAGAGAGAGAGAGAGAGAGAGAGAGAAAAGGTGCAATATTCAGTGGTTGCTAGAAAGTGCTTCATAAATTGATAAATACGGGCATTCAGGAGATAGCTAGACAGAAAGAATGTCAAATTGATAAAGAAATAGTATTAGTATTACCATTAGCAATGGGGGGCAGTGGTGAGGGGAGGGATGGGCGAGGGAGCTGTCCAGTGTATCCACTAAAGGGATACAACTCTGAGTGTAGGTCCTTTTCCTGACCAACAATGCTAGTGTCTCTGTCTCTTGCGCTTGGATAACACTGAGATTATGAAAGTAAGTGAAGAGTACAGCTCTGTCAAGTGTCATGTAGTCTCAGACCACGATGGAATTCAGCAGCATCATATTCATCACCATCATTCCCATCCATCGGCATAACAAAGCCTCAAGATTCTAGGGCCCCCCCAAATGCCTATTCTTATGGTGACTTTAGCTTCAATTTCCTCTCCATATATCTCTCTGCCCCTATGAAGTACATGTTGAGATCAGCAGAATCAATGTGATCATGGGGACTGTTTCTTGATGGTGCTGTCCCGGTCTGGCTCCACGACTAAGCAGTTACTGTTTTCCACAGGGCTCCCCTTAGTTTGGTTGGTATCCTGCGCATGTGGGGTCAGAACATATGCCACTGACTGAGCACCAACAAAATGACTTGGCAGCTCAGCTGTGCTGTGTCTCTTCTGGTGGATTGCCTCATGAAGACTTGTCATATATATAGAGCTCCCTGTATACTATCTGAGCCAAGCTGCAAGGGAACAATCCAGGGTGTGGCTATGAGCAGGGTGCCGTTTTTAGTGGTGTAGGGTAAATTCCACTGAAATGACATGATGTGAGATGACACAGCTATCAATCACTTAACACACACACACACACACACACACACACAGACACACACAGAATGATACACTTACACACACACAGTGACACACAGAACAGACACACACAGGTGACACACAAACACACACACACACACACACACAGGCACACTCACTCACACATCCAGCCCAATCACTGCCTTTTGCACTTTCCAGTGCATTATGAGGCAGTCTACACACACACACACACACACAAATGTATTTTTGCTGGATCTCTTTGATCAGAGTAAAGTTTTGCACTTTCCAGTGAGATGATAGAAGAAAACATGCAGAGTGCAGCAATGAATTAATAAATAGTAGATAAATTCAGAGAGCTCTTTGATAACACACAAACACACACTAATATGCGCGCGGGTGTACCAGTTCCCAGAAGCCCCCACACGCGCACATATTCACCAATCCCTGCTCAAACCCCATCTTATTCCAGTCTCAGTGTTATAAATCAGAGAGAGAGACCCCCTGCCTGTCTTCTCCCATCCATGCACATTTCCCATCTGAAGGATCCTGAAGTCCAGCTGGAACATAGAGAAAATGACAAACCTGACTTTCAGACCAAACCAATGACGACATTTAGTTTCAACAAAAATCTCAGAGACCATTTGTGCTTTCCAAAAAGAACAAAATCTGCACTCAAAAGTCACCAGGTAGCCTACTTTTCCCTGCTCAAAATCAGATTGCAAAATCTGCCCTCTCACCAAATCAGGCCATCCTACATGGCTCCAAAGGCTCATTCATAATCAAAAGCACATGTATTCTCTCTTGTCAGAGCCGCAACATTAGATGTGCTCTCTGCAGCAAACTATGCGGTATGATCTATGCAGATGAGACATCCTGCACTCTTGAGATGCACCTCTGAACATCTGGATAATACCCACTGTCAGCCCATCCAGTCGTTCTCAACACTTACAACCACCCCAACACAACTATTGAACATCGACTATGTCAAAGTCCTGGCACTTTGGCAGTCACAGAGTGACAACTTTGAGCGCTGTAAGCAGGAATCCAATCCTGCAGCCACACTTAGGACCCCAACCCACATGGCATCACCATCCAAAAGTATATACTTCCACTACTACCACACCAGCCTGCAGTATTCTCAAAAACACACACTATAATGCTACTCATGATTTAGCTCATATACAAGTTATAGCTGTCTTCTTTTCTCCTCTCCCTTTGCTCTCAATTGGCTGCTGCAATCTACTCTTTACTCGCATACCTATACACTCCCTTTGCAAACTCTGGTTTTCTTTCCATGACTTTTACTGCCTCTTTTATGCAAGTTTCTCTTCCTGGCACTGTTAATATTTTACACTTTTACACAATCATTTCTGTTCCTTTCCACCTATTCCTCTTCTCATTATTAATTTTACTATATTTACCATTATTGCCATCATTATCTTAGTCATCACAAGCATTTTCATCGTTAGTATCATCATCATCCTATCCCTCAGTGATGGTTTGAAGTGATAGCGCTGACGAAGACTGGCAGATGATCGTAGGTGCAGAAAACCAAGGGACATAACAGCCAGCCAAAGAGAACGCAGAGGGGAAACGAAGTGGAGTCGCTTCCCTTTTATTTCGCTTCGCGAGCCCCTGGAACGCGCATCTTTTTTTCATTCTTTCACATCTCAGGCTAACAGCGTTCATACATTGCAGAAAACCGCGCCGTAAAGCCAGCAACTGTCAGCAAAGCCAGATTCTCAGGGTTGATACTGGCATATAGGGCAACACACTTCCTATGGACCTCTTTTGAAAAATGTTCCCTAATCATCTTCAAAAGACTGGGCTCCCTGAGAAGAGGATAACATCAGCTGTGCGCCAAGTTTGTCCAACAGCTTACAATGTCACAGCCATTCTGTGCCATGGCAGAATCAACATTCCTCGCCAGTATGGTGGCTTAAACTGGCAAGACACCAAATTCTACATTGTAGACACCCGGGACCAGCAATTTAGGGACCTCCATCGAGCCAAAGTCTCAAGGCTTGACAATGCACTACAGCGCCGGACCAACACAGCCAACAAATAGCTTCTGAGCCAAGGATCCGTCCGTTAATACAGTCACTGACTTCCAACACCACGATTCCGACCAGGTACTAGTACTGATCCAGAATCCAAGTTAGTGACCCAATTTCCCTTTGGGTGTTACCGCTTCACCCGCTTACCACAGAATCTCTCATTAACACATCTCCCAAATGAAAATGGATCAGATTTTGGACCAGACTGATGGTGCAGTTGGTACCGCAGATGACATTGCTGTCTGTGCACAGAACTGGAAGGACAGCACGACCAAATTCTTCACAACGTTTGATGAGAGTAGCAGCTAAGAACTGGCTTGTCTTCAACTCGGACAAATGCCACATCAAGACAGACTCCATCGCTTTTTTTTTTTTTTTTTTTTTTTTTTAGTATGGTCTGTGAAGTCAATGGTGTCTACCCTGACCATGAGAAAGTCTATGGTCTTCAACAAATGCATTCACCAACCAGCAAGAGCAAACTCCCAATGATCCACGGCTTGTTCAACTTTCTCGTCCCAGTCATCCCAAGTATGAGTGAGAGGTCAGCGCCACTCCAAGACCGTCTGAAAGGAGACTGTCCATTTATCTGAAAGCCCACCAACTGGGGTGCTAGGAGAACCTCGAGGCAGTAGTCGCAGAAAAGGGTACCCTGCGTTACTTGAACGCTTAGACAACACTCACAGATGCCAGCACAAAGCGATTGCCTCCCTCTAGATGATGGACCAACAGGAAGAGGGACTGGGAAGAGTGGGGAGATGAAGAGGTGGGCGGAAGTGGGGAGGAGCAAACTGGAAGGAATTTAAAAAATCTGTACTAATGAAGATTATTATGACTTAAGTTACATGGAGCAAGGTTGAGTGTTACCCCGACATATTGATCACACTCATGCCAACCTCTGTTCACGCGTGTAGGCTACACTGATGAAATGTAAATACATAAACTTTAATTTTGATTCGAACATGTATTGTGATTATCACTGTCACTCTAATCTTTTTTATGTATGATTTGAGAGTCACTATGTCTTAAGAGAAACTTTTTGACAGAATCGCATGAAGGCAACAGTGATAATCACGTACATGTTCGAAAAGTCAATAACTGATCTATTTTACATTGTTAGTGTACCTGCGTCAATAGATGTACGTATGGATGTGATAATGTGGTGTGCCAACACAGTGCACGGAATGTCTTCTTGTTCGTTTTGGATGCTGTTCTATGTCGACAGATCAGCTAGTCAGTTTGGTGTCATAAGCAGCAATCGCTTAGAGCTAAGGTGTGTAATTCTCTCATCATGATGAGAACAAGAGTTACCCTACTTATTTGTTATTTACCAGAGTTACCTAAACCTATGAGGTCCCTTGATTTTAGTAGTGGAATCATGTTTGCTGACACTAAACTGCACGAGAAATCAAATCATATAATACGTAAGTTGTAAACGGATTTAAAGGAATGTACTATATGTATATATATGTAAGAAGGTAAAGCAAGATAAAAGACTGATACATGTAAACCGTCTGTTCCACGGCCTGTTTGTTTTTGATTTTTGAAATGAAGATATCAGCTACATGTGAACAGCATGTAATGCGGTGGAAAATGAGCCTGTTTACTGTTCCTGGTAAAACGATTAGGGTTGGCTGGGTTACGGCTTCCAGGCTTCGGGAGGGACACGACAAACAGAGACACTACTATCCCTATATACTGTCCGACCATGCCCGGCTCTCAGGGACAGACAGCTGAGCACAACATGGATTACCTTGCCCAGCCGTGGAACTGCTTGTCTTAATCCAGACCTACACAGGCGTAACCAAGTGAACACACAGGTCAATGTGTACATCTATCATCAGTCGTGATAATGTCAACCATCATTCCTGTGCACACGACACCCCACTTCAGAAAAGTGACACTCCTGAAAATCCCTTTTTCTCCAAGGAGCACATTACTGCTTCCTTGACATAAAAAATAACCTGGGTAACTCGGAATAAATTAACTGTATTGGAGAGAAAACTTCCGCCATATTCGTAGAGTCAAAGCAAAAGCTCTCTTCTGTACACCGTTAATTGGATTAAATTCCGAGGCGCATGCATCTCCCTTTTCAGATAGATCATGAATCTGATTGCAATCGAAAGTAATATTTTAAAGAGTTTTTAGGTTGTAGCACAAAAATCAAAGTAATTCCAGGGAGTTTGTGAGAGTTTTTTAATTATTGCACAAAGCTAAGTATCAATGTGTGAACTGTGTGGTTGTTACACATGTTTGTGTGTGAGTTGTGGAATTATCACTCATGGCCCTTTTCGGGATCATTCTTCACAAGATTTTATTGTGACAGAGTTTGTATCTCATCACTAAGACCACTAAGTTAGTGTTTTAATAATTTCCATCTAATCAAGCACACACGCACGCGATCATATTGTCTCGTACATGACAAACCATCAATCAGTCAAACAAGAACCTGACAAGGAGATCGAATGAGTGAATGAACAAAGCAAGTTTGCTGTTCAACGTATAGTTGCAGCAGTATTCATGCTATGCTTATTGAAGATAAACTAAAACATTGGCCTTCATGAACGAATCAGCCTAACAGGACCTCCCCTCTGCTTAGTCCCTGAACCCCCTCCCCTTAATCCCTCCCAAATACACAGACGATGCGTGCTCGGGTGGGCAGAACTTGCGTGCGTAACCCCTCCCCCACCCCCCTTCATTATCACCACGCACACCCGCGCGCGCGCGCGCGCGCACACACACACACACACACACACACACCGATGGCGCTTTCCAAAAATTTAATTGTATGCAAAATAACGGTTTAGTAATGTTAAATTTAAAGAATGTAAGCAATAACGCAATGAAATAAAATACCCACGAAAATGTCAAAATGTATCAGTTGGACAGTAGAGCTCATCGCAGATACATTCAAATCCAAGAACTGACTCTATCATATAAATGGTGGAACAAATGACGTAAACATCATCGTGCCAGCCTATTTGCCAGCCAAAATATCGACACTGAAAATAGGTAAAAATCGTGATGTAAAAATTTGTAAGTCAAAATTGCGACATGAAAATTTGCTAGTCAGTCATAACGTTGATGATATCACATCGATGTTTACGTCGTGTGGGAACATCGTTTTTCTTTTAAGAAAATGAAATTAATTAGTAACTTTTCTGGGTCGCTCGGTCACGTCTAATATAAAATGATTAAAAATCGCTCAGTGGGGTCTTAAGATAAAATGGAGAGTGGGGGGTGGGTGGGAAGGGAAAGGGGGGTATTCTGTCTTAGAGTGTAAAATGATAGCGCTTGCCTTTTTTTCAGTCAAGTCGTCATTTAAAAAATAAAAACACACACACACACCAAAGAAAAGCCTTTGCCGTAAAAAAAAAAAAAAAAAAAAAACCCGAAATACTAGAAGTAAAATATTAAAATACTATTTCAGCCGTAGCCATAAATTTTGCCGCTTCTTGTCATCTTGGGCATCGGAGGCAGACGTCGTTTTCGTACGGAACGGGATGTGTTTGACACACACGACGCATTTGGGATGGGATGACAGTTACACTTTGTCATCTGGACGCAGGAGTGATGGTGGGTGTTGCCTGTCCTGGACAAGACACAAACATCGCAATGCGAGCTGCTATGAAGATGGGATTGCACTGTGCCACTGGGACAGCTGCTAGCCGCGCTGCATGTCGTGGGGACAATGGGTGTTGCTGGTGACAGCGAGGGCAGAGCCTTGCCTGATCTGGACGCTGCTGTTGGCTGCCATGGGGTGATAACTGCAGCTGTTGACCCAGACAGACCTCTGATCGTGCTGACATTCTGTCGGCGCTCTGGTGATGGGATGGACAGCACTGGAGGATGCGGTCGGACCACAGCCACGATCCATGCGGAAACGGTTCCCGAGATTGAAAGCCACAGGAGGATTGGGACGTCTCTCGTCACGAAGACTAGTACTGACCAGATCCAGGCCACTTAGGAAGCTGCCCTGATCGCTAATACAGCTGCTGCTACCGCTGCTCGTGTAGTCGCTGCTGACGAAGCTGCTGGGAGGGTCGCTGTCTACCTCCAGTCCGTCCCTCTGCTCATGCACGCGGCTTTTGTGGCCGCTCCCTGACGTGCCAACACCGCGGTCCCGGACTCGTGTAAGGTTTTTCGGCATGTGGCTGGGACTCCAGAACTGGTCAAGGTGGATGTGGCAACTACTTCCGGCGCTGACGGGACCAGAACCACAGCCCACAGAACGCCTCCCAGTCCCCGAGGTCTGACGAGGAAGACAGTTGCTGGTATGCTCCGCGTGCGTGCTCGTCCTGCCTTCACGGTCTGAGAACCCTTGTGGCCTGGCGTGAAGGAAAGAGGACGTGATCGTGGAGGGGAGAGAGGTGAAGACTGTGTTGGCTGCAGCGGTGGACGGACGGGAAGAGAGAGAGTGGGGCACAAATGCAGGGTACACCGGCTGCATTGCTGGAGCTCTGTACTGGAGAATCGAACCATGGTGCCCACATCTCGATACAGACGTCCATCACGTTTCCTGGTAGGAGCTGGTCCCTGTAGAAATCATGAAGGGCAGAAAGGGTCAGGGCGTAGAGAATGTATGACACCTCTTCTTCCCCTACGATTCCAGTGAAGGAATGAAGAGAGAGAGAGAGAGAGAGAGAGAGAGGGGGGGGGGGGGGGGTGGGGCATATCAGTATACTCGTAACATACAAGAATCCCGCGGAAACAATAGCAACGTTTTATTTAGCAGATTTAAAGTGAGACGGGGATTCGAAAAGAGCAGTTTATTGAAAGAACACAGACCATCGCCAAAATCGAAGAGACATTCTGAATTCAGTCAAACCCTACCGAATCCATAAATCTCCACAGCTATCACAGGTACATCGAAAATATTGGAACCGGATGAATCCTCTGCCTCAGCCACACTTCCGTGCAGGTGTCTGGCTTCCAGCTTAGCTGGGCTGCGTCTGAATAAATACCTACTCCACCCACACCCACCCTCTTCTGAATGTTATATTAGCTCATTTGATCCAGACCGGTTACGGGTTTCGTAAGACATCTTACCAGGTTGCATATCAGTCATTCTTTGCTTTGGCTACTCTTGAGGATGACCCAATTCTAGGCATTTAATGCTAAAATATCTGCTCTCAGTCTATGAAGTTTCAACATGAAATATTCAACTAATAAAAAAAAATAAAAAACAACAACAACAAGCGACAAAAACAATGCTATCAATGAAAAACAAATGTAGTTCTGAATGTTTTAGGAATATAACTGAAACGTGAAAATGGCATTTTTAAATGGCGGTTGAAAACACGACTCGCATGGGTCACCACATTACTGGCGTGGTACGTCGCATGACAACAGTGTAAACGATACCTTTTGCTTGCTATTGGAAGAAGAGACATTATTCTGTACAATTACAGTCGACATGAGCACAAACCGTTTTTCTTATTTTCATAATTCGGAATAAAGTCATTGCTGTTATCTGCGTTACCTCTCGTATCACAAATTCTGACTGAAAATTAATCACCGCACTGCTTGTTTAGTAGTCAGCCAAAGGACACCCGAAGTCCATTGAAATGAATGAAAATAAAAACATCATGTGGTGATCAAAATCTAAAATATTAAAAAACAGAAGATCTCTTATTTCTGATGTTCCTGTTCGATTTGTAATGCTTATTACGTACGCTTCGACTTTAGTAGTGGACTCTACATAAAAGAAAATGTGGTTGAAATTTCCACTGGCGACCTTTTACGACATAGGTTGAGGTCACGAGACAGCACAAGCATGTGATATTTCAAGCAAAAATTGTTCAGTCACATGTTCAAAACAAAACAAGATTTTTGCAGCGGTCTGGCTTTGGTCATGCTCACATTTTAACGAAAGATTCAGACTGTTTTGGGGTATCATAGAGCAGAAATGTGCTTGAGAAAGTGGTGAACGTGGGAGGAAAAATCGTTGGTGAGAGACAAAAAAGTCTGAGTGAGCTATATAGGTGCCGTGTTAGTTGTAAAGCGAAGAAGATTACGTGTGACCAGACCCACGTCCTTGCAAATCAGTATGACCTTCTTCAGTCAGGACGAAGATATCGATCGGTTAAATGCAGAAGTGTCAGATTTAAACAAAGTTTTATTCCCCTGTCCATTGATTTCTTGAACCGAGAAGATGTTTAATTGAAATCCAAATTCCTCTATATGAATGTATGTCATATGTGAGAAAATGGGTAATGTGGCTAAATTATTATTGTTTATTTGCTGTGAATGTGTGTGACCACAAATTAATTTCTCAAATTGAGATAATAAAGTTTACTTGACTTGACTTGACTTGACTTGAAATAACCTGCTGCCAGTGACAATGAGAAGTCAAATGTGTATATTTTACAAATCTTGTGGGGCTGGGGGGGGGGGGGGGGGGGGGGGGGGGGGGGGGGGGGGGGGGTAGGGGGGGGGGGGGGGGGGGGGGGGGGGGGGGGGGGGGGGGAACAGGGGAGGAAATGCACGCACGGTGCAAAGCTAGTGCACACAATCATGTTACAACTGCAAACAACATGGGGCTTTTGTGTACAATTGCGCTGTGCAGCTGTTCGCATGGAAAATCACCCTTTGGAGGCCTCGATTCATTACATAGTCGTTAATGGCTGCACACATTCTAAGAAAGGCACGTAGAATGACCTGACTGAATTCATAGCTGACAGATATATGGGAAATGATGCGAGACTGACGTATGATGTAACAAACCATTGTAACTCTGGCTGTAAACGAGGGTCGTTTCAAATTGGTTTCATTAGAAAAAAAAAAGCCTTCGACTTACACAAATGGGGCTCTGTGCCCATGGTATCGAAAGCTTTTGGATCCCGTGAATACACACACACCTTCCTTTCTCGATAAAGGTCATATGTTTTAGTTCAAGGCAAATAGCGACGTGGTTCCGAGTGAAAACAGATTGTCGTCAATAGATCCAATCTTGTCCTTTTACTTCACTCTCTGTGCTTCAATATTAGCTATTATGATTCAGAAAAATACACAGATTTATGGAACAAATAGAGACAGAATTACATGGGTTGTACGTGCCTAGGATTAGTGTGATTCTCAAATCTGTCAGAATCATCATCATCATCATCATCATCATCATCATTTTCATCATCATCATTATTGTATAGATAGGTAGATAAATAGACAGACACAGGGGCTGACAGTCAGAGGAGCAGTCAGACAGTGGAGCAGACGGGACAGATGAAATAGATAGATGATAGATAGATGGAAGGATGGATGGATCGACTGATAGAATAAATGGGGGTAGACGGATAGATCGACTGATAGATGGATAGTTCGATAGAAATCAGTGGTCGAATGGAATGAACAATGACCTCATGAACAGATAATTAGCTTGCTGGGCAGATGAGAACCGCATGGCACACAAGGGTGGCCTATGTTTGTTTATCTCAGTGGCTCCCACCTGGCAGGCCTCGGGCGACAGGTCTGGAAAAGACATGGAGGAAAATAAAAAAAAAAAATATCTGACTGCATGATGGACTGAGTCTGCGCTCACTGGAGTCTGGCTGTTGGTGTGCTGTTGTTCATCAGAGCGTCTCCGAATGCTGGTAACGTGCCTGCGTCAGTTCCGCATTCCCCATCCTTTCGTGGGCAGATGTTTGGATGGGAGGCGATCACTAAGACAATTCACAATTTTCTGAAGTCCGCTGGCACAGAAGTAGTTGAACAGTAAAAGGAGACAGACGAGAATTTTTCAACAGCAAACACTAACGTAGGCTTTGTCCTCCTTGTATTTCCTACGTACGGTCGAATAACAGAACAAAAAAAAGGCAATTCGCATCTGCTGTCCGATAAGAAGCATCAGAACGAAACACAACGCCGCCACCGCCAAGAGAATTTGAAAGATATGGGAAAAACTGACGGGAAGAAGTGCCCGTCTAGGCGACTTACGGTCCTCCGCAGGCAGGGGGATAATCATGACCACGATGGCACCAGCGAAGAGTAGATCCCCCACAAGAGACAGAAGACTTCCGTCAGGTTGTATAGGGGGTCCCTCTTTGTCTGGGCGGCCCATTTTAGCCGCCGTTGAGATTTTCCACTTTTCTGTTCACGCCATGCTTCTGATGCTGAGAGAAGTCCATCTACGCATCCCCTCTGGAGAATTGGGGGCTCTCCAGCTTTCATCAGTTTCGAGCCAGGAAGTGCCAGGCACTGTTAGGCTTGACGCAACGTCGCAGTCAAAGGTTGACGTCATAGCTACAAAATACGCAATAAAGATTACGTCGGTACAGTTTATAAACTTGCACGCACCAGGAACTTGCTTCCAATTCATGACATGTTCAAGCAACAACAGCAACAGCAGCAGCAACAACAACAACAATTCGGAAACAAAATTTATGACAACATTCATAGAATTTCTTGAGAAAGACATCATGTATTTTAGTGTGTTTGATACAATCAAAGAGGAGTATAACTGTGATACTTTGAATATGAATTAAAGCGTAGATAGTAATGCCAAACTCTATTTCAGCTACTTCTAGATTTAAAAACGTTATCTGTTTTTTTTTTTTTTTTTTTTTTTTTTTTTTTAAACTGCTGTTTTTGATGTGTACCAGAGTCGGAGCCAGGGACAGGGGGGGGAAGGGGGGGGGGGGGGGAGGGGAGGGGGGGGGGGGGGGGACCGTGTATATAAAAACAAAAATCTTAGATAAACATGACCACTACATAACAGAAATATCATCGTGACGAGGAATCCAGATCACGAAAAGCATCGAAATTCAGTTATCAACACCAAACATTAATAACAGTCAGATTCTCAAAACGTTTATGAACCAGATGGACTCCCAAGACTTCGGTTTTCGCCCTCTGTGTTACGTGTCGCGCAGCCTCTCAGTTCTTCCTTCCAGGAACACAAGCGGTCACTCATTTTCTTGTTTCTTCCGAACATGTCATGATGTCTCTATTGTAATACTGTCCGCATGTGCTGTCGCTGACTTAATGAAATCCGAAGAATCCTCACAATCCCAGCTACTATATCTATCATACACATGGTTCTGCGACAAAGGTTTCAGTTTCACTTTAGAGTTGGAGTCTGTGTCGGAGTTACTTGTGGACTGTCTTGGTGTCTTTCGACATCAGAAACATCTTCTACATAATCTTCATCAAGACTTTTGTCTGTCCACATCACTGTCATTATGGACTTCTAACTTGGGACCAACAGTAACTGATTCACTGTCTATGTCATACTGTGCCATGTTGATGCATGTTTCATTGTCACACGGGTACACTTGGTGCAGGCAAAGATACACTTGGGGTGGGGGGTGGGGGGGGGTGGGGGGTGGGGGGTGGGGGGGGGGATCGTCTGAAACACTGAAAGAAGTCAGCACAGGCAGCTCCATTGATGATGTCATTTCTGTCGGTATTGTGTGTGACAGACAGGGTGGGGTTGGCAGGAAACAGACCGGACGGGGAAAGAGCACATTCACTTGCCTTATGCTGCCCTGTGTTCCTCGGCCCTTCTCCTGTCCCTGTTGACCTGTGACGCGCATTTTCCCTCCTGAACACGACGACACTGTGAGCTTTGGCTGATCGGCAGGCGAAGGGTCGGCAATCGTTTTTTAGTCTAAGAATGACAACAGTCTGATTGTCTCTGCCTTCAAGTTCGAAGGACGATAACACGTCATATCACGCAGAGCGGGTGTTCAGGATATTTACTACAGTCAATGGAGAACCTTCAACTGGCATTAGTGAAGCTTTGTTATAAACACAGATAAATGTACCGCAGCTGTGATGAAACGTTCGACTTCTAGTAGCCAGTCAAGGGAAAGTACCTGAGAGTCAATGTCGAGCGAGCGATCGAGCGATTCGAGCGAGCGAGGGGGACGAGAGAGGGGAGAAAGTTTCGAGAGAGCGATCGAGCGAGAGGAGCGAGATCGAGAGAGAGAGAGAGAGAGAGAGAGAGAGGAGAGAGAGAGAGATGGAAGAGTCAGAGATTTCACTTGTATGCCTAAAACAAAAATATAGTGGAGCTCTGTTGCCGTACAAAATAACACCAACAGTACAAAGTGCCACATCGGATATCGTTCCATACAGACGTCGCAGCGCAAAATGTTACCCTCAGTAGAAAATGTCATTAAGGGCGAAAAACAGATTGTACCGGCAAGTCACATATCATGTGAATGTGGAAACAAGCTGTCGCTATTTGTGAATAAATAAATTTTGGTCGGAAGTGACTCGTCACTAGTGTAAAGTGATATAGGTGTGTACTGGGTGGAATATGCCTAAAATAGTGATTAACAGCAGATTTGAATTAAATAGCTTAAGCTCGCGCAAGCGCGCGCAAGCGCGCGCGCGCGCACACACACACACACACAAACACACACACACACACATACACGCACGCGCGCGCGCGCGCGCGCGCAACACACACACACCACACACACACACACACACACACACACACACACACACAGGCAAACTGGCAGGTAGGCAGGCGCGCGCGCGCGCATACACACACACGCACACACACACCACAAACACACACACACACACACAAAACACACACGCACGCGTGCGCGCGCACATGCACACACAGACACAGAGAGAGAGAGAGAGAGAGAGAGAGAGAGAGAGAGAGAGAGAGAGGAGAGAGAGAGAGAGAGCATGTAATAACAATATCTGTTAAACAGTTTTTATCTCTAACGACGATGGTTATGATCATTATGATGATGACCACGGTGATCATGTTTTGCTGTTGTTGTTATTGTCTTATTACGTTAAGTATGCGTTTTGCAGTCCTTACTTTTAATTTGGGATTCTGTTTTGAAATATCATATGATTATCAGAAAGAAATTGTTCCATCTCTTTAGGTACAGCACACACACACACACACACACACACACACACACACACACACACACACACACACACACACTGTGTGTGTGTGTGTGTGTGTGTGTGTGCGTGCGTGCGTGCGTGCGTGCGTGCGTGCGTGCGTGCCTGCCTGCGTGTGTGTGTGTGTGTGTGTGTGTGTGTGTGTGTGTGTGTGGTGTGTGTGTGTGTGTGTGTGTGTGCGTGTTGTTTTGTAGTGTGGAGCGACTTTGTAAGTGTGGTTTTTTGTCTTGTGTTGTTTAGCTTCGTTTGGGGGTCTGTTTCTGTCTTAGGAGGATGGAGTATCATATTATCAGCACACAGTCTCAACCTTTAATTCACCAACGAAAAAGGTGGCCTGCAAGTGATGAAGTGTTGGTGATAATTCGGGACACAAGAAATGACAACTACAAACGGAAAACACACGAAACGAGAGTAACAAGTCAGGTTTCACAGAATAGTTTTACGTCAGAGGACGCTGTTGCAGCCCTGATGGCTGATGATCCACAATCCCCCCCCCCCCCCCCCCCCCCCCCCCCCCCCCCCCCCCCCTACCCTACATCTCACACAAGCATCCCCCAATCCCCTCACGATGTTCTTTCACGCCAAATCGTTCGGTTCTTCACAACGTCACCTTTTAAGGACCTCAAGGTGATACAACGTAACGTCAGCAATAAGCACGGTTGCCGGCGAGGGTTGATGTCAGCTTGACCTTGTTGTGATGAATGTCAAAGCGGACATTCACGTGGGTACTGCTGTTTTATTGTGCGCACAAACCGTGTGATCAGAGTGGGGTAAGACTGTCTGTCTGTCTGTCTCCTTCTTCTCTGTGTCTCTGTCTGTCTCTCTGTCTCTCTCTCTGTCTCTGTCTCTGTTTTTTTTTTCTCTCTCTGTCTCTGTCTCTTTCTCTCAATCTCTCTTTCTCTGTGTGTCTGTCTGTCTCTCTCTGTTTCTCCCTCCTCTTCTGTCTCTGTATCTCTCTCTGCCTCTCTCTCTCTCTGTTTCTCTGTCTGTCTGTCTCACTCTCTCTCTTTCTCTGTGTGTCTGTCTGTCTCTCTCTGTTTCTCTCTCTTCTCTCCGTCTCTCTGTCTCTCTCTGTCTCGTCTGTCTGTCTCTCTCTCTCTGGGTGTCTGTCTGTCTGTCTCTGTCTCTGCCTCTGTCCCCCCCCCCCACCCCCCTCTCTCACTCATGTCATAGTGGACACTGTGTGTTTGTGATTGCTGTTTTTCTGTATGGCAATTGATGCACTCCACAACAGGAATGAGTCCATCTGATATCTCTTCCTTTTGATGACACGTGAAAGAGAAGAGGCAAGGAGTGGGGGCAGGATCCAGAGGAAAACCTCAAGAGGGTTGACAATGAAAGAACGTTCTCTGTAAGAATGGCAGCTGTGTGGGTTTGTTCAGGTTGTCCGGAGAGCTGGAAACGAGCCTTTTTTGTCTGTTTCGAAAAGATGCGATCAACGGTTCGTTGAAAAAAAGCAAATAACGAGACAAAAAGAACAATGCTGTTAGGAGCTTTGATGAACAAAGGCCGGTTTTTGACAGGTGGGGCTGCCACTTCTACGTACATCAGTTCTGTGCCACACACAACGTCTAGCCCTTTATATGCTGTAATGTCAAACGTTACGTTACAAAATGTTGAAGTAGAGGTCATTGTAGCTAATGGTTCTGTGTTAAGTTCGCTTCATTCCAAAGTCTTACTTTTCATTTTCATTTTGACATTTTTAAAAAAAGAAACATGTTCCATTTTATTGCACTTCCAAAGTGACTTGTCCTCCTTGAAAGTTGGCAATAAAAAGGTCATGCTAACAAAGCATGTGTTGATATCAGCATCCGTCCATGTCTGGCGTTGCGTCCGTCTGTGTTACTGCTTCTTTCTTTCTTTCTTTCTCCGGCTCTGACTTGGTCAAGTTTCATCCGTTGTTCTTCAGGCTAGGGTTTTGTTCCTTAGTATTTTTTTTTTTTCCAGCCTGCTGCTATTCCATTGTTCAGCTTTGAGAAGCCGTAGGATGGTAATGACAAAGGGGCCTGGAGAACCTTCCCTTTTCAGTGGTCTCTTTATGAGAGACCATGTGTGACCAGACACTGCCATCGATGGGGACTTCTGGGCAGACGCCTTCAATTAACGACACACTGTGGCCGCCGACAGAAATGTATGGTCTCCATTGACTTGCCGTTGACTGGTTTCACAGCTGTCTTCCTCTTTTAACGAGTAGGAGGGTCAGCGCTGAGGAGGAGTGGGTACCTGACTTGAGGGGCGTTTGTTGCCGATTGAAATCGGTGAAATCCAAGGCGTTGTGTGAGTGTGGATTCTCAGCAGTTCTCTGGTACAACATGGAACGATGTGTTCCGCACTTCAATGAACCCATTGTGCATCTTTTAAATTCATTTTTAATGTACAAGAAGGTCAGAAGTGATGTGCAAAGGAAACTGATGATGATAGTGGCTGTATTTAAAGACAACTGAGCAACACTGACACACACACACACACACACACACACACACACACACACACACACACACGCGCGCGCACGCGCGCGCGCGCGCGCGCGCGCGCGCACGTGCCCACGCCTGCACGCACAGTCACACCCTACCATCACCACACAAGCATGCAAATACTTCCACACACAGACGAATACGGAACATTTTTTAATTCCTGAAAATGTGCTTCTTCGGCAGATATCTTTCACTTTTATACTCTTGTTCACCCACCCTCTCCTCTCCTCTGCTTTCTTCTGTACCATCAGTCACCACGTGCAGCTCACACCTGCAATGGGCAACCTCACACGGTATAGTCTTGTCACCGTGATGAAAACCATTGCACAATCGTTCATCAGAAGCACAGGATTTTGTAACAACAAAATTTTTAAGAAAAAAAGGTATTGTTGGAAGAATATCCTGTTTATTCACGGCAAAACGAAACACGCAACACACACACGTGCTGTGCGCACGCCATCGCTGGTTAACAAGCTGACTATGATTTTCAAACATAAACTAACACATACTGGTTAGTATTTCATCTTTTTACTGCAACAGTCAAACTTGCCATGTAACGAACTATACCCAAACAGGCATCTTCGGCAGCAATTGACGTAAACATGTGGTGTGTTGTCTTACAGAAGAATTGGACTACTGCTTATAATGCACGGCATGCAATGCACACACACACAAAACCCCCTTATAGCTGGCAATTATGTAAGGCTTGATTATAATTATCATCTATGGTTTGGGGCGGAAGATGAAAGGAGCGGGAAAGCGGGGGATGGGGTGGGGGGTTGGGGTGGGGTTGGGGTTGGGGTTGGGGGGAGGGCGTTTTCTGAACGATTTCCCCGTCGAACTGACGTCAATTCACTGATAACCGTCTTCAGTGCTTGCAGGTTATAATGATGTAACGAGATGCAGAGAGGGAAACATTTCA
Source organism: Conus betulinus (assembly GCA_016801955.1). Lineage (NCBI taxonomy): Eukaryota > Metazoa > Mollusca > Gastropoda > Neogastropoda > Conidae > Conus > Conus betulinus. The sequence goes on from JADBJO010001425.1 coordinate 399,991, forward strand.
CGCACAGGAGCGTTAGCGAAGTCGAAGTTAATGTGGTTTGCACACGGAGAAAATGGCATTTTACCATCACCACCACCATCACCATCACCACCGCTACCCGAAATTCATGATACAATCACCGGAACATCTTGATGATGCGCTGGTCTATCAGTTTGTGAATTTGGAATCTTTCAAAACTTTTCTTTTTTCACACGAGAAACTGAATAGTGCTAGAGAATTAATGGAAGAAAAAAAAATGAGAGAAGATTTCAACACGAAAAAACGCAGAAAGATATGACTTAAGTGATGACAGTAATGCATAATCTTAGAAGCGATGATAAAACATCGGCGAATGCAGGTTCCTTCTTCGTACATGAATATTTGCACGCGAAATATCAAACTAAAACATCCTGCGGAATCAAACTCCAAAGAAGAATTACCCATGCGCCGAACGAAAGAAGCAAACAAAAATCACAGGACAAGCACGACGCGTTTCAACCTCTTTGGTCTTCTTCAGGCAAGACACAACAACATTCAAGACAATGAAAAACAAGAACGAACAATCACGTAGCTCCTCATACTGGGCGCAGAATGGAAGTGGAATGTTTCTTTCGTTCGGTTCGGTTTTTTTTTTTTTTTTTTTTTTTTTTTTTTTTTTTTTTTTTTTTTTTACGTTTGTTTCCGTTTGTTTCCGCCTGCAGTTACTCCCCTTTGAAACATACCGCAGATTGAAGATGCTAGAGAAGAACAAATGCAACCAGTGATCATGGACATGAATAAGGAGCCACAAATAAAGTCACCCAAACAAACGAACAGACCAAAGCCTTTCGGCGTCTATGAAAACTGACAGCAGTGGGCAACATTCATCTCTGCTCGCGAATAAAATGTGATTTGAAACAGTTTAGTGACAGCCAGATAAAGACATAACAAAGAACACCAAAATCACTCGAGGTGAGAAGATGGACAAAGAGGTTGACACGATGAACATCGGTAATTCCCATGAGAATGATATCGATGGAGGCTGAAAATATGACGAACATTTCCGCGTAATTTTCATTACTGATTTTTGTGGATGTCAGTTACATTATTTTTTTAAAATAAATTTTGATATAAATTACGCACGTAGAGAACAAAATTATGGATGAAATGAGTTCATGGTAGCCCATAGCTTGGTATTATGTCGATTATTAAGAAAGGTCTTGCTAGAAAGCGTGTAGAAATTAATGCTTTAAGACTACAGATGTATAAGACTGCTAGCAAAAGATAACGAACAACAACAGTTATATTTGCATCGTATGTACCTCCTTTCTTCCTGAACATTTGTCGTAAGAACAGGATGAAACTTCAATAATATGAGAGCAAACTGATGATGATGAGGCAGGTTTGTTGACAAAAAGAGCAGTCTGTGTACGTGGCTATTTCAATGACAGAACAGGAGGGAATCTACACTTCATATAAACGGACAATCAATACAACATCGAGCTTTGCCAGAAAGCTATGACTTTGCTATTTTGTGATAAACAAGTCAAATTCATGAGAATTTTTTTTTCAGGTAAATGGTTGAAAAGTGAATTCTTTATGTGCAGAATCTCATATCTATATTTTGAATGGGAGATCCTTTACGTCGTATAAATTGACAGTACACCTTCTATAAACCAAAGGGATGCGCGTTGTATATCATTATTATTGTTATTATAGTTTTTGTTACTCACAAGAGCCGACGAAAGATGTTTTTGACCTGAAAGGAAATCCTCTGACTAAATCTTCATATCATTGTCATACTGAATGTTTGATAATAACCTTACAAGACCACAAGTTTTAAGTGTCTTACAAGTTTTTGTGTCCTTATAACAATTATATGGCAATTACACAAAACTGCAGCATCATCTGATCGCTTGAATGATAAATTTTTAATGGGATTAAAATCCTTCGGACAAATCTGATAACGCATTAAGCTTTCTCCATCAATAAATCATCTTACTCACCGACTCAAAATAAACTTCGATTAACCCCCCCCTCCCCCAACACACACACACACACACACACACACACACACACACACACACACACACACACACACACAAACCAGTAATCAAATGAAAAGAAAACAAACATGAGCAATCAATACCATTACTAGACCATTGAATAATCATTCTGAAATTCTTACAAAAAAGCTGGACAAAAAGTCTGAATTATAATACCCGAAAATAACAGACGACGAAGACCGAGGGGGGGGGGGGGGGGGGGGGGGGGGGGGGGGGGGAAGCGGAGGGGAGGAATGTTTTTACTCCGAGTGCTATGAAAGTTAAATCATTCTCAAATGTTACAACCCGTACAACTGACGTCTTGTTAGAAATGCTGTCAAACGAAAAGTTTACACACACAAAAAAAAACTGTTTTTAAACGAAAAAAAGAAGGCTTATAAGAATGGCATAAGAAATAATATGAACGATGCCTTCCTCGACAATTCCAACGCAAGATGGGCATGATTGAAATCAAAATCAAGCGAAGAATCTTGTCCTGCTGTGACCAGAAACACTGGTCCTGTAAATTGGTTGCTTCATTCAGCAGAGCTAATCCGAAAGAAACTGATGTTTCGGAAGGAACAAAATGTTTCGTCACTTAAAAAAAAAATTTGTAAAGTGGGAATAAGTAGAAGAAGAGCGGGAGAAGAATATGTAGACAGGACAGAGAGCCAGTGGACACATCATCTTTCACATCAACATCAGCTCTGCTTTTTATTTCAAATCATGGTTGAACCAACGGACCACTTTGGACCTCACCATCTTCACCAATCTATCAAGACATGAACAATCACGATCATAAACATGAGGCACTATTAAGAATACATATACTGAAAAACAACCATCCAACATAAGGAACAGTTTCAACAAAAGTTCAAAGAAGGGAAAAGATCAGACACCAACAAGGCACACATTATTCACCTTAAGCCAAAACAAGTATCAAATGTTCATAATGGAATTGTGAAATCATGCATTAAAACAATGTAGTCCATGCAACACAGAGACATACATTATCAAAGTTACGGTGCAAGGATTTCGGACAAAAATGCACAGAAGGGCCTCCATCCGTTGGAAACGGTAGGGTTTATAAAAAAACATGTCTATGCAATCAACAACATAAAAATATCATGAGGATCATGATTTATACATGACATTAGCAAAGGGGCTCCCCGTTGCGAACGGTTGGGGTTCCGAAAAGTCAAAGCCATAGATCAAAACGGTTTCGTGGATAACAGTACTATCAATGAACATACATAAACACACACAAAAGAGGGACTGCCCGATGCGAACGGCAGGAGTTAAGAACAATGAATGAAATAAATGAACATTAAAATTTTACATAGCAAGGTATCACCTCGGCCGTATAGCAGTTACACAATTGTTTGAAAAATGGTAACAAAACTGTTTGGAAACCACTGCGTAGTCTTCGCATATTTGATCGAATTCCAACAGGGACACACATCGCACATCAACCAGCCAGCTAAAATTTTTTTTTCTCAGTAGACAACGCGCTACACGCTAGCGACTCCTCACGTTTCCCCCGTTAGGCCTATACCCGGCCCAATAAGGCGCGATTGTTGCTTTTCAGCCCTGCAGTGGGACCCACGGGTGTGAATATATGTACAAATAAACGGGTCACAAACTAACCGACGCAACGAACAAATGAGCAAACAGACCGACCAGTGGCATCTTGCACACAAAATAGCCACATGAACGCACAAACAACCGAACAGCATCCAAGGAATTATCTGCCTAATTACTCAGCCAAATAACAACGCGACCATTCAGTCACTTAAATAATAAAAACAGTCGAACACACAGGTAAAAAAATTTGTTTGTAGATTTGTAACAACCCAGCCACGCAGAGAGAAATCATCAAAGACCAACCTTCACTGACAGTGTCTGAATCCTTTGAACAGGCCGTCGCGCTGTTTGGTTTGGTCACACTGTGAATTACCTTAAACCCTTTCCGTCTCGCCAGCCAACAAGGGCGACGTGTCACTGGTCAGTTTGTCTAGTGTTCGAACACAAGGAACCTGCAGGGTGCGCGTTTAAACTTTATCCGCTAATCACAATCAAAAGACAAGCTATGTCTGTAAATCTATGTTTTCTGGCATCGGTTTGTGTTGATTACTAAACAACACATCTGTGATAATACTGAAATTGCTGTTTTCAGTTCATATTTTCATTAAACATCCAGCTCCTCTCCCTTGACAGAGTCGTCCCCTAATACCTGATTGCAGCCCCACCCCCCCCCCCCCCCCCGTCCCCCCCCCCCCCCTACAATATGACTCGTTGGGAAAATTTGGTATTTTCATTCCATTTTCCCATCCCCCCCCCCTATATAAGGCCTTTCTATTTCCCACCCCCCCCCCCACAAGTTTGAACAATGAAAATAATCTAAGAACATAGAGCTTTTAACTTCCCCAACTTGAGTAAAAAAACCAATATCAACATACCTTTACATTCACATCCACCCCTGAATAACGGTAATCAAATCAGCCGTCACAGCCTTCACCCCACTCACTGCACACCAGTTAAGGAAATGGCCTTTAGAGCCCGGACCCTGGTGGGCATATAGGCCACCCAGCCAGTCAAACAACGGGAAAACGATCCGAAAACTATAGTGTGCCCAGGCTACCGCCACTCCTCCCAGGCTCCCCAACGCCTGGGCCAGCCCCAACACCCCAAACCAACCTCTAGACCCTTTCCGATCAGGCCTTCAACCACCCACATCAAGATAAAGTCACATATCGCCGCCACTTCCTCAGACCCTTTGCAACGTCTCAGACCAATCTTTCCCGAAACCTGACCATTTGTGAGCTATCGCCACCGCCCTGAGTCCGTGACAACGGACAGCAACCGCCTCGAAGCGTCCTTCTAATTGACGCGTCACCACAGACTCCCTAGAGGCTTCTTTTCTGGTCTCTATCCACTCTTCTCGTCTTTGCACTCCTCCCCCTTGAGGCACCATTTCCCATCCTAACGCTGGCCCGCAAAAAACCAAAGCGGATCTATAACAACCGTCAGACGTATCCAGTAGTCTTTTGACTGGAGTGACATCAATTACTCGACAGACCCCCTCTCATCACCTCTCTCAGTAAGCTCCTAGGGCCAAAAATACCCCTACGGACACGTTAATCGCCAACTATGTCGGCCACAAGAATTCCACCTGCCCCGGGAACCCTACGTACATGCTTACAACCCCAACTAATCAGCACTTGACCCATGCACCAAACTACGGCGCCACAGGATCCCCCAAGACTTCTACTCGGCGTCAACGTTAGTCTTCCTGGCCACTCATCCAGACCAGACAATAGTCAAAGGGGAGGTCAATGCCCCATGTTCTTAGCAAAGCCCAACAACATAGTCTAACCGGCGTCGTCGAAGTCCACGGGCTGACTCACCAGCCTCTCATTAGCCTTTTAAACCAGGTCTGCGCAACAACAGCAGTAAGCCACGTCGTCTGCCAGAATCCTTGCTCCGGTGGACCCACATTGTCTCAAGACATATTACCTCGGACGTTCAAACAAACTACACAGCTAAGTTAGCCTCACTGCGATCCCATCCCAGTTTGAGGGATCAACCCTTCTGCACACTCTGTGCTCTTCAAAAAGCTGGGCAGACAGAATCATGCCCTGTTACAAATGTTACAAATATAAAGATTTTACTACCGATCTCTGTTTTAACTGAACCAACCGAGCTATTTGTGTGAAATAGAAAAAAAAAAAACAAAAAGGTTTTTTTGCTCTTTCTTTTTGGTTGTTTTGCTGTTGCTTTTTTTTTTTTCTTTTTTTTTTTTGTTTTGCATGTTGCGGTGTTTGCTTTGCATTCTAAATAACAAAATACAAAATTAATTTGAACCCAAAAAAAAAATCTCAAAAACTTCGATTGTACCCAAATCCATATCATGAACCAAAATGATAAAAACAAGTCGCCGTACATGATAGATAGTTGGTGTTGGTTACATGATTAGAATTTGTGTGTAATTATTCAACATTATTGATGACACCACAGAAACTGTTCCAGTTGCATGGATGGAATGGAAGAAATGGTATCAGTATACCAAAATGGCGACTATAGATGAGCGTCACCAACCCACAGGAAGGATAACCGTCAAATGGACGGGCCTTCTTGGAAAAGTATTCTCATTTGAGAAATAAATGCAATCTGAACAAGACATTTTATAACTTATCAACGAAAGACGCAAGCGCGGGTTCGGAGGAAAATTCAAGAACAATAGATCACATAACAATTTTGAGATAACCATATAAAGTTATTTGAGAAATTAAATGATGCATTGTTGTTGATGATCTGCTAGATTTTCTATAAAAGCGTTTTTTGACAATGTGTGGCACCTCGATTTTTGGGCTAAAACTCATGAATTGGTAAATATTGTATAGTCACCTTGTCATTCGACCCTGAAAATGTGTTAGGAATCTTAAGGAACAATGATGAGCACCATAGGCTGTTATCTTTCCCTCAATCTCAATACTGAATTGTCACAAACGAGTTGAGAAAGAGTTTTTTTTTCAAAGACGTTACATGACAAGAAATACACTAAATCCCACCTTATTCAGATTTATTTCTAAATAATGTTTCCGAAAGAAGAAAGAGAAGCGAAGAGGAAAACGAGTGATAATGATTCTGAAAATAAATAAGGTATCCAGACAGTACGTGTTATGTCGGATATGTGTAGATATCTGATTACGTTTATCCAGAAATGGACTGTAAAAAACAGCGATCCCGAATCAATTACACGATACTAGAGTGATATAGTTTTTTAGCAAATGTAAAAACAAAATATCAGACTTTTAAAAACGTGGAGTGAATAGTGTTCAAACTGCTGACACTTTTTAGATATCTATGAACAAAACATGTACAGAAGGGATTCTGATATTATTAATTATGAAGGACGCTGTGAGCATTTTATTCATAACGTTTGGGTGTCATTGTGGCTCAGTGGTGAAAGGGCACGGAGGTAGCCAGTAAAATGTGTACCGTTCGAATAACGCTGGACCCCTAAACTTCTCAAATGGTCATTTCGCCTGCCCATATCACTTCGTGTGTCGTTCTGCGTTGGAGTTGTGTAAACCATCGCCACCCTGTAGCCCACAGGCCGCTGAACTGGAACAATGGTTTACCTGTACTGTTTGTGAAACTCAGACAGTTGGGAACCACACACTGGACAGAATTATGTTGGATTTTTTTCTTTTCGGGATCTATTTTGCAAAACAGCCTGCGGGAAACCACCACGGCCCACCAAAGTATACACCGGTTTCGTACAAATCCTGTGTAACCTGTCACTGCCTGGCAACCGAGCTGTGGGGGGTTGGCTTGCCCTCTGTGAGTTGTTGACGTAGCCCTTTTTCAACCATCTATGCGCGGAATCTGGTCTTTTCCCTCTTGCGGCCAGGACGTGATGGCCTCTATAATGTAAGCGTTCGGCACCCCACAGTTGCTGGGACGCATGTTGCATATGGTGCGTCGGCTTCAACCTTGCACCCGCTATCCGATTGGAGGCGAGGATTTCCTTTCCAGTCCTGGTCGCCTCCGGTGCCCAGGGTGTTTATTTTTGCTATGTTGTAAGTTACTAGTGCATCCGCCCCCTCGCGCGTGTAGTTTACGTACCGGATCCTTAAGATATTATCTCACATCCTGTGTTCTCGTCCCCTGCCATTCAACCAACTACCAAACTGTTCACACGACTTGAATATGGTCTTTGGTTTTGGTCGCATCGTAATTCTGACCGCGTGGGGCAAACCATAACAGGTATATAAATGGCTTGGCGACTTATGACAATTAAGATAAATTTTTTTATATCTATGCACGGCCCTGCACACACCGTGACTGTAAGAGGAAAACAGAAAGTAATACATATTGTCCTTAGTTATTGGCCCCCCCGATTCTTCCTCGGAGAAACCCCTTATATTTTACTTTGTACTAGTTACCTTACTCGTAATTGTTTCAGAGGTATAATCACTTCGACATGATTTGACTACCCATATATTGAGTGGATATAAGCTGGGCCCACCCCCATACAAAAAGACCCTAGTCATACTCATACCCACCCCCCCCACCCCGAAGCAATCTTCGCCCACACACCTTTATACTTCATTCTGCCTCCTGCGTTCTTAATTCCCACGTACCATGCTTATCAACACTAGGAACCCCCTGGAAAGTCTTTTAGTTTAATCACCACTCCCCTTGACATATCACACGAAGATGCCGTAAAGAGTCGGAAATGTTATACAGAAGATCTGAGAAACCACCATGTACGACTAAACCAGTCATTTTGTGGGTTTGCCGGAAGACATTCCCAGTTAACTGTTAGGGACAAACCTCGACATCCAAATAATGATACACATCAAGACAAAACATTGACCCGTCCACCCACCCCCAATCCCCCCCAAACCCCCACCCTATCTACCCCTCCCACCATTTTTTCCCCCCACGCCCCCTTGTCACCCCCCCTCCCTCTCCATTAACCCCCACAACTTTTATATAACCACAGTCAAACCATTCATGTCTCTATTCTCAAATCCTCTTCTGCATTTCCCCCCTTTCTGCCCTTTCTACCGGCCAAACATGTATCAGCAAGCCCCCTTTTTCCCTCCTTTTTTCCCCTGTCCGTCATGTACACAGTCTACGAATGCTGCTGTACAACCTTGATGGTAGTAGTTATTAAGGCTTCTTTCCTTCTTTGCCCCCAACTACTAGGGACTCTTATTGGGTACCTAAAGATGTATCACTCGGCACTTTTACCTCTTCATTGTCGTTGCAGAGAAACACTCGTTTCCTGCAGGTTTTTCCTCCCTTTTTGTTTGAATGCCCACCCAGTGTTAGACCGTGCTCACAATGATAAGAATGTGAGCTCATGTCGTGCTTAAGTTCTTACAGTCACTAAGCCTCCAAGCGATGGACAAAATATCCGGGATAGAAGGTTCCAAAGAAGACAACTTCCAAGATAAAATATGGTACCTTTTTTAACCAGAGACCTACGAAGTATTAGCAGACAAAACACCAACATTTATCTGATCTCAATAGAAGTTACATGGCATCCTACAAACAATCTGCTCGTCCTGTGCGCGCGACCGGTCGCACACTACACACAACACAAACCACGCACGCACGCTACGCACGCACCACGCACGACGCAGCACGCACGCAGAACGCAACGTCTTATAACGCAACGCACCGCCAACGGCACGCATTCTCCGCACGAAGTCACGCAACACACCACACACACACACACCACACACTACACACACATCGTCCCCCACACCCCCAACATCGGATCCCACACCCACTACCCTGACGCAAAATTATCTGACGGGACATCCTACATGTCACGCCTGCACCCCCCGATTACCCTCTCCAGGTTTATGTGTGATTGAATATCCATTGTGATATTAATTGTCACACGTTCTGTCCCCCTTTCGTTTCCTCTACCATGCGTTCTACCGCTTGTTGTTTGGACCCTTTGGATCCTCCATAGTCTATTTCCATATTTAACCACTATGGAGGCCACCCCGAAGATCACTAAGGGTTACTGCCAAAGCCGCACCTCCTCCCATCACCTGCGTCTGCAAAAGTAGGTCGTTGTTGTTGTTGTTGTTGTTGTAGTTGTTTTGTTTGTCAACTCTTTTGGTCAGTCGGTCTGGCTCAGCTGGAAGGTCACTTCATCTGTCGTTCATTCATTATTTGGTGTTACTGCCTTACTTTGTCCTGTCTTTCTCCATCGGGCGATGCGTTGATTCGTCCTTGTGCGAGACTGAAACGTTGCTCTTATTGTGACAAGGAACAACTTGGCAGAGATGATGAAGACCAGATGGAAAGAAAATTTGAATTAAAAAAAAAAAAAAAAATGTAGCCAATACTGGGGTTTGATCACGCCATTCGTTTTCTTCACGCTGTGGCATTATGAAGGCATGGTGAATCGAGAGTAGCAAGGCACATGTGTACTGAGTGGTTACGGGGGAATAAATGGAACTTTTGGTCCTCAACCTTGAAGAGGACTTGTGGAGTCCCCCTCGAGATTGTATGTTGAAAAAACAACAACAACAACAACTTTTTGTGTGTGGACTGAAGGAAAACACTACAGCAGAACATTGTAACTGAGTTTATAGGCTGGGACTGTGGCTTCCTGATAATTGATCTTCAAACAAGAGGTTGCCTGTTTTTGTTTGTTTGTTTATTTGTTTGTTTGTTTTTTCAATTGTGAAGTTCATTGTGGCCAGTTGGAAGCTACACATAAGCCCAAGAAGTTTATCTTTGGTTGTGAATAAATCCTGCACCAGGACTTCGGTGAAGCTACTCCCTTGATTAGTTCATTCTTTGTGGCTCCTTTCGAGTGCGGGAGTTTGGGGCATTAAGCTTTGAGGCACAATCTGTTTTGTTTTCCCTTTGGAAAGTTTTTTGGTGTTCTATGGATGTATTCTAATTTCAGGCATGCAAGAGAGAGGAGCTCCCGTATGCGTGGGGCGTGATTTTTTCAATAATTTTTCGTGTAGCTTCTTAAGAAGTATTTCTTTTTGGGCCTGCCCCCTTCTGTGTGCCCCCCCCCCCCCCCCCCCCGCCCATTTGAGTTTTGAGTTACCGTACACCCTTCAGAATGCTTAGCTCCTGAGTCCCCTGGATGAAGGCCTCCTTTTAGGTCATGCTCCTGCTTGTTGTGATGGTGTTAGCTTAATTGAAAAGGTTCACTGATTTGCATTATTATATGGGACGTTGTGCTCACTCTTTGTTTGACGTCTTGCTGTCTGTTGAGTGGATGGTGCACTGTGAAATTTCTGTTAGCATTCTCTGCCCTGTTCACCAGACGCCTTATCGCCACATGCAGACATCTATCCAGACAGGCAGTCTCTCTCTCTCTCTCTCTCTCTCTCTCTCTCTCTCTCTCACACACACACACACACACACACACACACACACGCACGCACGCACGCACGCACGCACGCGCACACACGCACACACACACACACGCACACACACACACACACACACACACACACACACACAACACACACACACTGACCACATTAGCAATGTAGGGGGCCAGCACCGCCCCCATCCGGCACAGACGGAGCTGATTCCAATGCCGGCGGAGTTCCTGATGAGGGTGGGGAACAGTTCGGAGGAGTACACCCAGATAATGGCGAAGGCTCCCGAGATGCCAAGCTTGCCCATCATCGCCAGCAGCACCGTCAGCCACTGCAGGTCTGATATACACACCCCCCAAAGCCACAGTGACATCACCGGCTGTGAAACCCTCTTCATTTCTGTCATCATCGTCATCCATGGCATCGGTTCTAAAACCCTCTTCATACGAAGTTGAAAATAAAATGAGGCAGGAAACAGTGAACAATAAACAATAAACAAGCAGGGTAACTCTTGCTCCCATAAGAAAACCTAACACAGAGTAACTTTTATTCAAGACTGGCACAGCCTTTAAAACTTGAATAAAGTCAGACAAATACAAAGACGAACAATCTAATAGTGGGGGGAAAAAACATGCGCAGGCCAACAACCCCTCCGTCATCACAGTAATGACTTGGCAAAGATTTGAACTTGGGGGGGGGGGGGGGGGGGGGGGGGGGGGGGGGGGGGGGGGGGGGGGGGGGGAGGGTGAAGATGAAGAAAATGGGAACATAAAATTAAGAAAATATATCATATATATGAAAACTCTTCACTAGCTGCATGAGGGAATCATCGTAATCCCTCTTGAAGGCAGATTTTTATTTGTGTTGCCTGCTCCTTGGCCTTTCGTGCGCTGGATCGGACTCATCAGGGGGGGGGGGGGCGCGGCTGATTGTGTCTGTGCTCCTGGAGTCAAATAGAGACACACCACAGTCCATAATACTGTGGTGTTTTCACACCAAAGGTTAAAAATAAAAAAAAATCCAACAGCACTCCCAGAGCAGCCAGCGAAGAGTAGTAAATGAAACAAAACGAAAGTGTGGGGAGGAAAAAAAATGTTACTGAAAAACTAAAGACATTATGCTCTTCGTACGTCATTATTATAATGCATGGCAATTCGACACCCCCCGAAACTAAAGTGACGTCATCGGGTCTCAACCCCCCCCCCCCCCCCCCCCCCCCCCCCCTTCATATTGTCATCATTGTATTCTATGGCAATTCGACACACCCCGAAACCACAGTGACGTCACCGACTCTAAACCCTCTTCATGCCGTCATCGTTGTCATATACTGCGGATCTGACACTCCTCAAAGCCACAGTGACGTCACCGACTCCAAACCCTCTTCATGCCGTCATTATTGTCATCCATCCATGACAGATCTGATACACCCTAAAACCACAGTGACGTCACTGTCACTCTAAACCCTCTTCTTTCTGCCATCATTGCCACCCATTCATGATGGATTTGACACAATCCAAAGCCACAATGACGTCACGGCTGTAAACCCTCTTCATTCTGTCATCATCGTCATCCATGGTATGTCTGACGCAATTCAAAGCCACAGTGACGTCACCGCTGTAAAGCCTCTTCATTCTGTCACCATTGTCATCCATGATAATATCATCACACAATTCAAAGCCACAGGGACGTCACCGGCTGTAAACCCTCATCATTCTGTCATCATCGTCATCCATGGTATGTCTGACACATCTTAAAGCCACAGTGACGTCACCGGCTGTAAACCTCATCATTCTGTCATCATTGTCATCCATCTATTTTACTCAAGATGAGCGTAAGCCAAACTGTTGCTCTCAATGGCTACAAAAACTTAATTCTGAAGTTTCTTGAAATAAGGTATTTACCCATGTCCACAAAATTAAAGATGTAAAATTGAAATGGCTTCAAATTAGAATTATTCATAGAATTATTGGCACAAATATTGTTTTAAATGCCATGGGCCTGATAAACACGACGAACTGCACATTCTGCAATGAAGAGAGAGATTCAGTCCAAGACTTTTTATGGATGTGCAATTACGTTCAACCCTTTGGAAAGAGGTTGAACATTTATTTAACGAAAAATGCCGAAACTCCTTTACCATTAAAATCACACGCGATATTGTTATCTTTGGAGTCGACAAACACATGCAAACAGAGACATTTTTTGACTTTATTATTATGGTTGCTAAATCTTATATTTACAAGTGTAAGATCGAAAGACGTAGGCCAAATGCTTCAGTTTTTCAGAGCCAGCTGAGCTGCAGATTCAAAATCGAACTCTATAATGCTAAAGTCAACAATGATCAAAACAGGTTTGATGTTCTATGGTACAATTACATGCCGATGATTTTTTACACAAATACTTAAAAAAAATCGACCAATAACAACAAAATCTCAATCTAATACGCATCTCCGTAATTCCTGTCTCCATTTCTCAAGTTTTTTTTGTTTTTTTGTTTTGTTTTCGTTTTTGTTTTCATTTTCATTTTTCTTTAAAGAATTCTCATAATATTTGATTTGACATGTCTTTGAATGTGCATTTGAAGCAACATACTTTTCTATGCATTGATATATTATCCGTATGCTCTTGCTATACTGTGGAAAGTGTATATGTCAAATGTGTATGATAGGTATATATTTGAGAATTAAAAAAAAAAAAATGTCATCCATCTATGGCAATCTGAAACACCCCCAAAGCCACAATGCCGTCATTGGTTCTAAATCCTCTTCCTACTATCATTATGATCACCCATGGCAGATATGACACACACCAACACCATCGTGACATCACTTACTGTAGAAGCTGTTCACACTGTCATCAATGTTATCCACTGTGATGCCAATACATCCCCCCCAAAGCCAACATCGGCTGTGAAACCGCTTATCGGAGTCATCGTTATAAGTGTCAGTACGGATCACTAATTTCTCCAAACATGAAAGACGAGACGACACATGACATGAATGTATCAAAACAGAAAGTTATACGATCAAGTTTGTCGTTATTTCACCGCTCAAAATTTGGAAAGAAAACTAAAGTGTGCAAAAATCAACAAACAACAACAACAAACAAACAAACAAACAAACAAACAAAAAAACAGTCAATTAAAACGGTGCACTGGACTATCGTAAACACTGTGCATAAGACAACAACATCCCAGACCATTTGCTGTTTTCTATCCTCTACTCCTACCATTTTCCACTGTATGTCGCCTACCTTCCACTTTCTCATACTGTCTTTCCTTGCCCATTCATACAAAGGTCCTATCTGTCTCCAACCCCACGTTATTTAATCACATCGTAAAGCACAACTCTGTGCATTGGAACACCGGCTGCACACAACGTGAGTCTGATTCAGGACACTCTATGCCATGGTTGCTCCAGTCAGACCAACGTCATGACATACCAGTGGAGCCAAGCTGTCCTACTGGCACCGCCAGTCAGACAAACGTCATGACATACTGGTGTGGCTAAGCTTTCCTACTGCCCCGCCAGTCAGACCAACGTCACGACATACCAGTGTGGCCAAGCTGTCCTACTGACACCGCCAGTCAGACTAACGTCATGACATACCGGTGGGGCCAAGCTGTCCTACTGGCACCGCCAGTCAGACCAACGTCATGACATACCGGTGGGGCCAAGCTGTCCTACTGGCACCGCCAGTCAGACCAACGTCATGACATACCGGTGGGGCCAAGCTGTCCTACTGACACCGCCAGTCAGACCAACGTCATGACATACTAATGTGGCCAAGCTGTCATACTAGCGCTCTGTGCGTCTTCATCATTGCCGACGTAGCACGTGATAACACAGAACCTAAACCAGTTTAAGATCTGCCACATTCCTCGAGCGCACACAAGCATGAACCTTTTACCCTTGTTAACACAAAATCATTGTGTTTCTCTATACAAGTCCATAGGCTTCCGCTCGCGCATGCCAGCTCCAACGCACGTACACACCGTTTACACACCCCCTCCCTTCTCCGACTGTCACTACTGTAGCTCCTCTTTCTTTCCATCCACCACCTGCCTCCCTTCTGCCATAAAAAAATGACTTACTGTGTCTGTTCCTTATATGACAATACCTGAAG
>JADBJO010001425.1:417500-420000 GCA_016801955.1 Conus betulinus
GTCCTGTCCTGTCTTGTTCTGTTCTGTCCTATCCTGTCCTGTCTGGTCTCTTCTTGTCCTTCCTTGTCTTGTCTTGTCCTGTCCTGTCATGTTCTGCCCTGTTCTGTCTTGTCCTGTACTAACCTGTCCGGTCTGGTCTGGTAAGGTCTGGTCTGATATGTTCTTGTCTTGTCTTCTCTTGTCCTGTCTTGTCCTTCTTGTCCTGTCCTGTTCTCTCTTGTCCTCTCTTGTCCTATCCCGTTCTTGTCCTGTCCTGTCCTAGCCTGTCATGTCCTGTCCTAGCCTGTCCTGTCCTAGACTGTCCTGCCCTTCCTGTCCTGTTCTTCTTGTCTTGTCTCGCCTTCTCCTGTCCTGTCCCGTCCCGTCCCGTCCCGTCCCGTCCCGTCCTGTACTAACCTGTCTGGTCTGGTCACGTCTGGTCTGATCTGATCTTGTCTTGTCTTCTCTTGTCCTGTCCTGTCCTGTCTCGTCTTGTCTTCTCAAGCTGCCTTTCTCCAGATATGGCCACTCACCAGGCGGGGCATACAGCACGGGCAGCACGGTGGCGGTGCACATGAGCCCGGCCAGCAGCATGAGCACGGCATTGAGGGCGCGGCGCCCAGCCTTGTCCAACAGGACGATGCACAGGCTGTAGGACAGCAGCTCCACCACCCCCGCCAGCAGGAAGTTGAGGTGGACACTGCCGCTCAGGCTGCCCACGTTCAGGTTCAGCCCATAGAACGTCAGGCTACTCACAAACCTGCCAGGGCAAGAAGCTTTTAGTTCAATGAACGAGGAGAGCGAGCAACCCAGCAAGCCAGAGAGTAAATAAAGCTATATATAAAGGGATGTACTTAACCGGTAGTGGAAATGGAAACGATTAACCCATAAAAACACTGGATTCATAGCAACATGACAACAGCAACGGTGACTCCTAGAAGAATACATGAGAGGGGACAGTCCCCATCGCTGTTAACCAGTTGTCGTTGCATTACACGTGCGGATCTGCATAAGAATGGACTGGAAACCTCTTGGTCTATCTCCCAAAACTATTACAGATACATCGACACAGTTAGTACCTAGCTGAATCTTTGGTGTCTCAGTAGGACTTTAGTGACAGCAGTTGGGGGTAAACGTGACTGGGGCGAAATATGGTGCACCAAACGGCTCAAAACATAGTATTTGACGAAGAAAAGAGAAAAGAGATGGTACAGAAAATAAGGAAGGAGACGACAAGACTATGATCCCAGCTCACCAATTATAGATGACGAACAAATATTTGATCATCAGCCGCGGGTGACGCCGTAATATCAACACCGACTCCCCTTTGGTCTCCTCGCATTCCGGCGTCTCGTCACCAAACAAGACGGGAGGTAACTCCACCCTGTTGACGCGAGCAGCATGGCGGACAATGGCTTCCGCTTCCTGTACTCGGCCTTTCCGTAGCAACCAGCGAGGAGATTCCGGAACCAACCTGACAGGTCACACAGTTGACGTTGTGAATTGCACGTCAGTTTACAGTTCATGACGTGTTGAATTAGTCAATACACAATTCAACGGTAGGCACTTTTAATCGTGCTTAAAACATTCTAATACACGATAGTGAACAGTTTGTATCGTGTTGAATGAATTTGTACACAGTTCAAATGTTTGCTATTCTAATCGTGCTTAAAAAGATTGTAGTGAACAACAGTTTACAGTTAGTGTCGTGCCTGAAACAGTACACAAACACAACAGTTTGCAGCAACATCGTGCCTGAAACAACGGTGGACAGTTTACATATGTTTCAAAGAACGCACAACACACACAATTTACAGCCCAACATTACATTTACAAAATTACAATACACAGTTCGCATTGTGCCTGACACGGCGTACAACACAACGGTTTACAGTTCATCTCAAGCCTGACGCAGCATACAACAGTTTACTATGCACACGGTGCCTACAACAGTTTACAATACTACAATACACAGTTTGCATTGTGCCTTTCACAGCACACAACACACCGATTCAGTGTGCACATCGTACCTGAAATAATTTGCAATACAAACGTGTATCGATATCATTGTGCCCTGATACACTTTGCAAGTTTTTTAAAAAAAGTGTTTAAAAAAAATTCACAAAGGTGCTGAATAAGTTATGTTAAAATCTCTGGCCTGATATTGGATTACGATTATACTCATGTGGTTTGGCTAGAAAATAAAAGAAAAACCATGCATAATACTACATTTGAGAACAATTTGAAACCTGAATCAATAGGGAAAAAAAAAATAGACGTATAGTTTACTCAATGTTTTGCAAGGGTATGTGAGAATAATTTTACAGAGACGTTTATTCAGATAAAAAATTTCGTTCAACACTGGAGTAAAAGAAAATCATCAGGCTTCTATGGAGGGTGTCAGTTTTGAAGTCAATTCATACATTAAAAATTGTTTTTCTTCGGCTGATGCTACCAAATATCACACACACACACATACGCACACGCACACACACACACACACACACACACACACACACAC
>JADBJO010001425.1:425000-429703 GCA_016801955.1 Conus betulinus
TCCTCGGTTATTCTGTGCTGTGCTACAGGTGTCAGTAAAGCAGAGAAAAGGACAGATGCCAACCAGTCTGAGCCCATCTTGTTTGGCAAAGACAGTGATATGACGACTGTTCATCCGACAATACTGACTTCCACCTGCCGCAGTTGTTCGCCTGGTGACCGCGCAGCCAGTTTAATGCACGATTGGCCACCAGTCACTGGACTTCGCTAGCAAGCACTGTGTTTCACAGGACTGGAAATCTTCTATTTTTGGCAACAAGTGATCACCAAGTCCCTTAACTCACTCAGCAGGTGGATACTTGAAATCTACTATTTTGGGCAACCAGTGACCACAAAGTCCCTTAACTCACTCAGCAGGTGGATGCTTGAAATCTAGCAGTTTTGGGCAACAAGTGATCACAAAGTCCCTTAACTCACTCAGCAGGTGGATGCTTGAAATCTTACTAGTTTTTGCCACAAGAGACCACAAAGTCCCTTAACTCACCCAGCAGGTGGATGCTTGAAATTTACTATTTTTGGCAACAAGAGACCACAAAGTCCCTTAACTTACTTACCACTCATGCAACACTCAGTCTTGATCTCTGGCGGGCACGAGCGACGTTTTTTCTTCAGTGCAACGGGTTAGAATGGAAACACGCACAAAACTCCGATTCTATCTCTTGATGGTACGTTTGACCAATGGGTTCGCTCAACATGGGAAATTCTTTCTTTCCATGTATAGTAGCAGCTGACAAGGCCTGCGTTCAGTTTGCAATGTGTGCTTCTCATAATGTCTAGCATCCTCAGGCTTAGCACAGCGCAGTTTTATCTGCTTCAGTGTTTGTGTCTTTGCTTTAGTTTGTAGAAAATGCTATTGTCTTTTTTTCATGACAGGATTTGTTTTTTTCACGGTGTTCACAGCCATGAATGGCACATGTGTGTGTGTGTGTGTGTGTGTGTGTGTGTGTGTGTGTGTGTGTGTGTGTGTGTGTGTGTGTGTGTGTGTGTGTGTGTGTGTGTGTGTGTGTGTGTGTGTGTGTGTGTGTGTGTGTGTGTGTGTGTGTGTGTGTGTGTGTGTAGCCAGTCATAGAGAAGCAAACACCCACATACACCCATACACACCTGTTAACACGTAAATTTTCAACGTGTTTCGTGAATGAAACAACAAGAACGAATCTATAACAATCATCACGGAATTGCCGAAAATATTAACATCCCTGTAGCAGGGAACGAATCTGGGCCGTGCTGAGTTTAGGGGTGCCAGCCATATCTTCTTCTTCTTCTGCGTAGGCAGGCTGATATTCCTGCGGACACTCCCTATACGGACAGGCAAGTATCAATCCCATCTACCCTACAAAGGGAGTGGAGTTTGTGTGTATGACCGTTTTCTATCCCGCTTTTAAGGCAGCCATACTCCATCTTCGAGGAAGGTGTATGCTATGTGTAACGAGCCATCCATACCAACGGCCAAACTGGCCTTCTCTTCCGAAAGTTGATGATGGGACTTTACGTGTGTTTGTGCAAGATGTTATGCGTGCGTTTACACACGGAACCTCGGTTTATAGACTCATTCGAAGGACTGTATGGGAAATGGAATCAGAACTAATGTTAACTCCGAGGGAAAAGTCCCCCCTGTACCGAAACGGCCTGGCGGAAATTCGAACCCGCAACCCTTGGATTACGAGTCCGGTGCTCTATCAACTGAGCTATTCCGGCTCCCGCCAGCCGTATCCAGAGTCCTGCCTTGCACACTGAACACAGGCCAAGATACGAAGGAAGTTCCGTGAACGGACGAACCCATTGGACGTGCATAAACGATAGTAGACGATAAAAAAACAAGTAGGGTACCTTTGCTCCCACGTTGAATAATTGCAGACCCATAACTCCATACGAATGCTGCTAACGTCACCGAATCACCTAGCAGAAATGACAACGCAGAGCACACAGAAACAAACAAGGAGAGATCCCCAAAAAGGACGTTCCAAGTTTGCCCATATACCCTGCACCTAACAAGTCTACCCAGCAACAAAAAAAATGAACAAATACGAAGTAGCATTTGTTCCAGACTGGTACAGTTGATGATTTTTTTTTAATGGAATCAGAGTTCCTTCATATCAGAACAAGACCGTGATGTAAACTCGATGTTGAAAGTGCGCAGGGTTACCCCGCTTTGTCCACGGTTAAAAGAAAAAAAAGGACAGTCAAGTGCAATCACCGTAAAGTCATGATTGATCAGCTCATCAGAGTCACCGTACTGCTGCTAAACCCGACGAATAACCGCAGTCAATGGAGATCCCGGTCATCAGATTCATTAAACCTTCAGTTTATCAAACCGCCCCAAGTGCCAGACACCAAACTTACCGTGTAGGGACAGGGCTTGGAGCTGGTCTATGACCTGAGTGGCATTCGCATTCAAGACGTAGCTGTAGAAGTCCGAGTAGACGTAGCAGGAGGAGTAGGGGGTGGCAGAGCCGGGGTCCGCCGGAGGGATGGAGAGGTTGAGGAGGAGGGCGTGCTGCTCATTCTGGATCTCCCACGTGTCGTTGTCGAGACCTGGTATAGCGCACCTGCCATCAGCATCAGACCTGGTATAGCACACCTGCCATCAGCATCAGACCTGGTATAGCGCTCCTGCCATCAGCATCAGACCTGGTATAGCGCACCTGCCATCAGCATCAGACATGGTATAGCGCACCTGCCATCAGCATCAGACCTGGTATAGCACACCTGCCTGCCAGCATCAGACCTGGTACAGCGCACCTGCCATCAGCATCAGACCTGGTATAGCGCACCTGCCACCAGCATCAGACCTGGTATAGCGCACCTGCCATCAGCATCATCAAACCTGGTATATAGCACCACATACCATCACCTGCCATCAGCACCTGACCTAGTAGAGCACACCGGCCATCAGCATCAGTACTAAAATCATGTAGAAGAAGGGGAAGAAATAAAGCTAACAAGACAAATAACAAAAACTACAACATCAATGGAAGATGGATCACTATCTCAGACGATTCCCCGGTACAACAGCACAGCCAGGCTCCGGGTGTTATCCTTTGGCAGACAGTCATTGTTTTCTATCCAGGCTTTATGCCTACGTGGCCAGGGCGTTGGTGCCTGACTGTTGATTGTTGCTCTAATGATGACCTTCCTCTTCTACCTTTGCCTGGAGAACTGGAAGGAAGCAGCTGGACCCTCCTCTTCTGCATGGATTGACTGCCTTGACTGGACTTCAATGTCGGCACGTGATCAACGATTTGGGGAGACGGTGTCTTCCAATACGCGGCCACGTGCGGGTAAACCGCTGGCTTCCAGTGTGGGAAAAATGTTTTGGGGGAGACGTATTGTGTTCCATGTGTTACTTACTTTGTGAAACAAGCTTCGCCGACGTGGGAATTTTGTCTTTAATACAAGCTCATGTTGTAGGAACATCTTTCTGACGGCATCCCTGGGCACTTATTATATAGTACTGTGATCCCGCCCACATGTGCACCAATTAGGCATAATAGTAATCAACAGTAAATCGTGATCAGGTTGGTTTGAATTATTGGGTTGGAAACTGTTTAAAATCAAAATAACACATGGCATCTCCTACAATGACCACATTACCAACTTAGAAGTCCAGATGACAGTAAGGCAAGCCACTGGACCATACAAAGACCTATTGTCCACAGTGAAAAGAAGGAAAATGAGATGTAATGGGCATGTATTGAGATCAACAGGATTTGCCCAACCATTCTACAAGGAACAGTGCGAGGAGGCAGAAGGAGAGGAAGACAGAAAAAGACATGGGAGGACAACATCAGTGCATGGACCGGGCCTCACACTCAGCATCTGCCTAAGAGCGTCTGAGAACCGGGAGGAGTGGAGGAAGCTGGTTGCGGAGTCTTCTGTGGCGCCCCAAACGGTCTTCAAGATTCCGGGATAGTCACCACACATGGAACGTCCCCCAAGGCATTTATCCCTCACCGGAAACAGCGGATGGCTGGGTGTTGGAAGACACTGTCTCTCCCCAGATCGTAGATCACGGGCCGACACTGGAGTCAGACACTGGGTTAGTGTCTGATCTCTGTCACTGCCCGTCGTGACACAAGCTGGTGGACGCTTGTTTTCTTTGATGTCTTTCGTTGCCTCAGTAGAGGGTGTCATCTTGGTATCCAGGGAGGGGGGTTATCAGGGTAGTGTTTTCCGTGGAAGGTTCCGTTGCATGGCCCTTCCATGCAAATCCGTACGGTTTCTATTCCAGACTTGGGAATAACTGTCTGCCTAAATATACTAAGCCGATGGATCTGGCTGATGTTGATAGTTGAGGTTCAAATCCTGCCAGTTCCGTATGTCTGATGATCTCGCCACTTGTTCGCTGTCAAGGTTTTCTGTTCATTATGCACACTGTGATCAGAAAAAAAGGGTTCTGCTGCTGCTGACTGAGGTCTTCGGCTTTGCGACAGAAACACACGCCTTCAGATGAAGTTTGTAACAGACAACAACAATTATCTCTCAGAGGAGAGAACATTTTGCGCCTTCGTCCACACGGTGAGAGAGAGAGAGGAGAGATAGAGAGAGAGAGAGAGAGAGAGAGAGAGAGAGAGAGAGAGAGGGAGAGAGAGGGGGGGGGGGGGGGGAGGAATGGGGTGGCGCGGGATGGCGTGGGCGGTGGAAGGACATTGACAGTCCAGACCAAATAATGGAAAAGACCGAATGTCCCACCAAAGAAAGGTCTCT
>JADBJO010001426.1:0-32500 GCA_016801955.1 Conus betulinus
TCCCTCCTCCTCTTACTTTCTTTATGACGTTTTGCATGTTGCTCTCTCTCTCTTCTCTTCTCTCTCTCCCTATTTGTCCTCGTCCCCCCCTTTTTCCTCTTTCAAAGCTTCCATCCACTCTTTCTAATCTACCTTCATCACCGTGTCCCCCCCCTTTTTTTGCCACTACTTGTTCCCTTTCCCCCCCCCCCTCACCCTTCTCCCTTTTTCCTCCACTTACCCTGATTGTCCCCGCTGACTGTAGCGAGACGAGGAGTCTCTAGACGCATGATAATTCGTCCCCCTTGCTCCCCCGCCCCTCTCTCCAGCCAATATAGGACTTTTTTTTTTTCTCTTTGCCAGCTATTCTTTTTTATTCCAGCCTTCACGCCCCACACCCGCTTCACTAGGACCACCAGCATCCTCTTTTGCACCCCCCCCACGCCCAGGCTCCTACCAGACCCCCAACCCCCTGTGTCCCTGTGTCCCCCGTCCACCACTTCTCATATGCCCCTGTCTACTACGGTCTGGATCTTTGCTTCTCCTTCTGTATCCACCCATTCCTCCACTGACACCTCACTTTCCGAACTCCTCCCTCCTTCCCCTCCCCCTCACCTCCCACCCCCCCCCCCCCCACCCACCCCCCTCCTCTACCCCCCCTCCTGCGAACCACAAGCGCTTTTGTGAATCCCCCCTTCTTTACTCTCCTCCGCTAAAAAGGGCCGGGGGGGGGGTTTTTGGGCGCGGAAAAACTAAACTAAAATCAATTCTTCACCTCCACCCAACCATTCCCCCCTGAATTCCTGTTTGCCGTTTTCTCTCTGGTGTTCCAATGTATTCAACAGGAAAAGACAGCTGAAGACGATTCCCGCCTAAGATCTTACGACGCATAACCTTTAATAAAGACCTCATTAGGTGCTCTTTAGACAGATAGAATACCATCGTTCGACATACAGTGTGAGTGAAGTCTATGTCTGTCTGTTCTGTCCTGTCTGTCTTTTGTCTTCTTTGTCACTCTCTCTTCTCTATCTCCCCCTCATCGATGTACTCCCCCTCCCTCTCTCTCTCTCGTGTTACTCCACATCCCTTAATCCCTTTATATCGCCTTCTTGACTGCTCTGATTATGCAGACTGTCTTTTTCCCCGCCTTTTCAGTTCCGGGGGCTGGACATACGATCAGTTGCTTAGAGAGTCGGACTCGCGTCCTGGGGGGCGGGTTCGATTCGGTAAGGGCGGGATTTTTAACCCCTCGGCAGTTAACCCATGGCCTCGTCTCCTATTTACACCCCGGTCCTTCGATATTGCACGACTATAAACCGAGGTTCCTGGTGTGAACGCTACGCACAAAATCGTGCAAGACACCACAATGTAAAATGCCCATCACCACTTTTGGACGCAGAAGGCCAAGTCCCCTTGATCCATTGGTTATGGCATGACCGCTACATTCATAGCACCATGCACTATTCCCGAAGGATGGGCGTCATGACTGTCTAATGGGGGACTTAAAAACGGTCATTACTTATACAAAACTCACACCATCTGCCTTATACCAGGCAGTCGTCCGCCGGAGTACTCAGCCTGCCGTACGAATAAAGAAAAAAAATTGAATGGTAAACTAGTGAATACCTGTGAGTACGCGATCTAATTACCACGGTGTTTTTTTTTTTTACTTGTTCGTGTTGTGTGAGCCGTGTTTATCTCTGTCTACCGCCTTCTGCTCAAAGGGCACGTTCTCCTCTATCTCTGTTTATCCAATTTCATTGAGGGGTTTTCGTTCCGAGGAACAAACTTCATTAGTTCCTTCTTTCGTCATCCCTTTCAGAAAACATAAGCCACCCCCACCAGTACCTCACACCAATCTCCTGTGTACCGTGCAACACTCGAGAGTGTGTGTGAATGTACGTTCGTGAGTGAGTGCTGTGTTTGTAGTGGTGGTGTGTGTGTGTGTGCTGTGGGTGGTGTGTGGTGTGTGTGTGTGTGTGTGCGAGCAGAGAGTCGTGCGCGCGCGCACGTGTGTATGTGTGTCTTGTGTTCCGCACGTAGTTGTGGCTAGATGTGTCATGTACCTGTGTGAAGTGTCTTATGTGTTGTATGACATTGCAGGTATGTGCACACAGTATATCGTGAAAGCACATTGCTTGCAGGTTGTGCGTGGAGTATGGGGTGTGTGTGTGGCTGGAGCGAGGGGTTGTGTGAACAGTTATCTGTGTGAGAAGCACATGCTTCTCTGTCTGTGGTGTGTGGGTTTATCGCATGCACGACGGGGGGGGAGCGCCGCTATGTGCACGATGCGACTACTCTCTTGAGAGACGACTGGCGTATGAGAGATTGATGGATTAGAGAGGCGAGACCGTAGACAGAGATAGAGAGATGGAGAGATTGTATCGAGAGAGAGAGACCCCGAGGAGAATGTGATTGAGAGAGACGAGGAGACAGAGAGAGATTAATGCGTTTGCAGCTCTTGTTCAAAGCCAGATTCAGATCTCATCCCCTTCGTCCTCTTTCTTTCTCTGTTTGGGGTGAGGGGGGGGGGGGGAGCTGGTGGGATGATTGGGGGGTGGCGGGTGGGGGGGTCGATGGTGGTGGGGAGGGTGTAAGTAGGGGTAAAGCTATATTTGAATTTCCATCCACACTATTTGACATTAAATTACAACATGTCTGTCTGCTGCCCACTCTCTCTCTTGCTTCCTATTTTAAGCTCTTCTGCTTTACCACGTCTGTTCGTATGAACGAAACATATTTTGTACCAGACGAGTATTGTTCCCTACCTTTAATCTGGACTATATCTTTAATTCTTCTCTCATTTCATTTCGTCTTCTTCTTTTCTTCTTTCTTTTCTTCTTCTCTTTCTTCTTCTTCTTATTCTCTCTCTATCTCTCTCTAAGAAAAATAAAAACAGCCTTCTTTTCTATATCGCCACACCCCCCACACACCAAACACAGCATGTCGCTACTTCCGTCCCACTCATTTTTCTTTTTTCGTTAAAGTTCTACTTCTGTATCCACTCCCGCCTGTCGCTCCTTCAAGTGCCCCCTCATTTTTTCTGTTCAAGTCTTCTACAGTTCTGTCTCCCTTCTCACTGCCATTCTCATTTGCCGCTTTTTTCCGAGGAAAATAAGTCGTCTGTTCTGTCTCTCTCATCCTTCGACAACTCGCAATGCCTGGCGCTCTCAGGGTCGACACAACTCACCACAACTCTCTCTCGCTCATCCCGCTCTCTCTGTCTCTGTGTGATTCTCTCGATGTCTGTCTGTCTGTCTGTCTGTCTCTCTTATGTCACGGTTAGGACGAGGAAAGGAAGTGAAGGATGATAAGGGGGGGGGGGGGAGGTAAGTTAAAAATCTTTTTTAGACAGAAACATTAAAAAGAATCACAGTAACACCTTCAGCCCCCATGTCCTGATGAACTCTCTGCAGTGAAATGTCCAGATGCTCGTCTCTGTCCGTGGGTGCGTCCGTGTGTGTGTATGCGTGCGTGTGTGCCTGCATGCGTACGCGCGAACGGTGTGGTGTGTGTGTGTGTGGTGTGTGGTGTGTGTGTGTGTGTGTGTGTGGTGTGTGTGTGTGGGTGTGGTGTTCGCCTGCTCTATAGCCTACTATGTCGCGCTGTCTGTCTTCGTATCTGTATGTTTTTCTCTTTTTTTCACTTTTTTTTTTGGTATGTGTGGGCTACTGATTTCTTGCTGTATGCCCATCTTGTCTCTTCTTCTCGGACTGGTGGTTGAAGGGGAGCACGGAGAGGGAGGGGGGGTAGAAAACACACACACACCCACACACACACACACACACACACACACACACACACACACACACACACACACACAAACATACACACAACATATGCACACACACACAGACATACAGACACCAGACACTTATTTACACACAAATGCACAATGCGTACGCGTGCACACACACATACACACAGAGTGACAGAGAGAGAGAGAGAGAGCAGAGGATGAGAGAGAGAGGAGAGAGAGAGAGAGGTGAGGGACGGGGATGAGGATAATGACAGAGAGAGAGAGGGAGGGAGAGAGTAGGTGAGAGGGGAGGGTTAGAGAGAGGACAGATAGACACAGAAACACACACATATTACACAGGAGGGGAGGTAAGAGAGAGAGAGGAGAGAGAGAGAGAGAGAGAGAGAGTGAGAGAGAGAGAGAGAGGAGAGAGAGAGCAACGAGAGCGACGAGCGAGAGCAAGAGAGAAGAGGCAGCAAGAGAGAGAGAGAGAGAGAGCAAGAAGGAGAGAGAGCGCAAGAGAGCGAGAGCGCGAGAAAGAGGAGAGAGCGAGAGAGACGAGATGAGAAGAGAGAGAGAGCAAGAGAGAGAGAGAGAGCGGCAAGAGAGGGTAGGTCAAGTTAGTGATAAAAGTTGCGGCAGGAACTTCTCGTGCGAGAGAAAACTAGTTAAAAGTGTCAGGTTCCTAGCTATGACCTCTACATCACACACAGCAGACACACACACACACACAGAGACACAACAGTACACACACACCACCACACAACTTTGTTGCCTTACACTGCTTAACACTGCAGTTCCTACACACTACACCACACACACACGGGAATAGACACAACATACAATGCGCCGCCTAGGTCGTACTCCCACCCACACATATGCTTGTATGCATCAGCACACAGGCACACAGACACACAGGACAATGCGCACACACACGCGCGCACGCGCTGGCGGCGCTACACACACACATACATTACACAACACACACACACACACACACACACACACACACCACACACACACAACACACACACACAACATCTTAACATTTTTAAACAGACAAAACAATAAAAGGCAAAGTTTCCGGACTGAGAGTGATGTAAAAGGAAAATCGAGTTATGCAACGGAACTGCAGGCAGAGTGGCTTTTTCTTTTCTGTTTTTTTTTTTTTTTTTTTTTTTTTTTTTTTTTTTTTCGTTTTTACCTTGTTTGTGTTGCTACCCTACCGAGCAAGCCTCACTAAGCTTTTGGCAAGAAACGGGATTGCACACAACTTGAACGTTAAACGCTGCCAGATGTGAAAGTCTTCATTTCAAAGGTGCTGGTTTTCCTAGGACTTTCACGTATCAAAATGGGCAACGAGTATTACTCCTTTTTTTTTTAAACAGCTGGTCTATTTTGATTTTACCTTGAGTATATTTCTTTTTGCCCATCAGCTCTGTGGGTCCAATTCTTTCCTTTCAGAGTTTTTTATAAATTCCTGTATTACAAATTCCTGCATTCCAAGTGAAGTATTAGGACAGAACTTGGGGCGTTTAAACACTTTCTTTGTGGTGCAGGTGTTTCCTTGATGAGGAAAACAGGAAAATCCAATGTGTTTATGAACAGACATGGTTCCACACTAGGGTACAGAATGACAGTTTCTTGTGAAATATCAGCACAGGTATGCTTTTAAGGCATTCACACTTTTCGTGAACAGGAAGTATTGTAGGTGCTGACACAGAACAGCACCTTTACAGGACATTTTGGTACCAGCATACTCTAAAGAAAATCAGCCCATTTGAAATAGGGCTATTGCAGACATTGGTATAGAATTGCGTCACCTCAAGAAATTTCAAGACAATGCATATCTTTATAGAAAACGTACTCATTTATGAAGGATATACTGTCAATGGTTCTGAGAGGCGTTCCATCCACAATTTGGCTACAAACATACCTCATCAACTTTCAAATCATTCGTGAATTGGTAGTAATGAATCGCAAGATCGTATTTCAAATCGAGCAAAACTGAACCTGAAATGGTCAAATGTGTATTTGTAGCACTACTACAACATAGCCCGGAGTGTGTGTGTGTGTGTGTGTGTGTGTGTGTGTGTGTGTGTGTGTGTGTGTGTGTGTGTGTGTGTGGTGTGTGTGTTGTTTGTTTGTTTTGTTGTTTTGCACAGAGCTGAATTGACTTGTCGTATGAATACAATGAAGTGATCGTTTTGAACATCAGGGAAATGTTCATCCATAGGACAGCATTGTTGTGAAAAACAACAAATAATATTGATGAGAGAGAGTGAGAGAGAGAGAGAGAGAGAGAGAGAGAGAGAGAGAGAGAGAGAGAGAGAGAGAGAGGATCAATTGTGGCTCCAGTTTCAAAACAGCATCAGATCTCTCTCCCTCCTTCCCCACCCTCCTCTCTCTCTCTCTCTCTCTCTCTCTCTCTCTTCTCTCTCTATCTCTCTGTCTGTCAAGGATGGGGGTCTGCTGGGGTTGGGGGCACGTGTGTGTGAGGTGTATGTATACGCATACAATGAATTGGAAACTATTGCACTTAAAATAAATAATAATCCACCTGTCCGCTGCCATCTTTGTCCTCTCTCTCTATCTCTGTCTCTATCTGTCTCTCTGTCCTCTCTCTCTCTCTCTCTCTCTCTCTCTCTCTCTCTCTCTTTCGTTTTCGCTTTTAAGTTATTATGCACTACCAGGTTTGTCTTTCTTCACCGCTACATTTTGTACAGCGAATTGTCTCTTACTGACTCGAACTTGCTCTCTCTCCTCTCTCTCTCTCTCTCTCTCTCTCGCTCTTCTCCTCTCTCTCTCTCTCTCTCTCTCTTCGTATTAAGTTATTATGCATTACCAGTTCTGTCTTTTCTTTACTGATACATTTTGTACAAGCAAATTGGCTCAAAACTGCATCTGTCTCTATACTGCCAACTCTTTTTTTACTTCTTTTCTCTCTCTCTCTCTCTCTCTCTCTCTTTCTCTGTCTGTATGTCTGTCTGTCTCTCTCTCTCTCTCTCTCTCTCTCTCGCTCTCTCTCTCTCGCCTCTCTCTCTGCTTTCTTCCGTTCTTCTTAAGTTATATTGCATTACCAGTTCTATCATTTCTCACTGATACATTTTGTGCAGCGAATCGGAAATCTCTCTTGTTTTCCTCGAATTGTCCACTCTTTTTTGAACAGGACTCTCTCTCTCTCTCTCTCTCTCTCTCTCCTCTCTCTCTCTCTCCAAAGAAAAAATAAATAGCCTTTTATTCTCAACCTGCAACCTCTCACCTCTCTCCTTTCCCTCCACTCTTTCTCCACCCCACTATTTCCCCCCTATTGTTCTCTCTGTCTGTCTGTCTGTCTGTCTGTGTCTGTCGTCTCTCTCTCTCTCTCTCTCTCTCTCTCTCTCTCTCTTCTCTCTTTCTCTCCAAAGAAAAAAATAATAGCATTTTTCTTCTCAACCTGCAACCCCCCCCCCCCCCATTTTTCCCCTCACCTCCTTCCCAACCCACTCATTTCCTCCTATTGTCTCCCCTCTTCACTCCCATTCTCACTCGCGCAGAGTCTCCCCCCTGATGAAAATGAAGGTCACTTCCCTCTCGTCCTCTGAAAATACCCCCCCCCCTCCCCTCCCCCCAACCTCTCTCTCTGTGTGAATCCTTCAGAGCTTATGTCATGGTGGAACGTCAACGAGGGGAGGAAGCTAGGGAAGAATGGAGGACAGGGTGGTGGTGGTGGTGGTAGTGGTGGTGTTTTGACAGAAACAGATTAAAAAAGAATCACAATAAACATCTCCAGTGTCACCTGACCTTTTTGTCGGTGAAATATCGTGACGCTCCACTCTGTCGTGCGTACTGCGAGTGTGTGTGTGTTGTGGTGTGTGTGGTGTGTGGTGTGTGTGTGTGTGTGTGCGTGCGTGCGTGCGTGGCGTCACTCCTTTCCACCACGCCCACACCCTCCCCGTTCCCCTCCCACAAAGGATCACCCCCCCCCCCTCCTCACCCCCAGTCCCCCATTCACCCCTCTTGCAGCATTCCTTTTCTTCAGTGTGTATCTAATTTCTGTCCGTTGTTGTTGTTGTTTTTTCTGTCTGTCCACAACTGTATGTATGTGTGTGGTTGGATGTAGATTAAGTGTTTGTATTATGAAGCATTTATTATGCATAGTTCATCTTCGTCTGCATACAAATTTTCTCTCACAGCTTAAATGCGCGTGGGGCGAGCGCCGCGCGCGTGTTCCGGCGTGCATGTGTGTGTGCGTGTGTGTGTGTGTGTGTGTGTGTGTGTGTGTGTGTGTGTGTGTGTGTGTGTGTGTGTGTGTGTACACGCGCGCTGCACCAGGTATGTATGTATGACATGCTATAATATGTACTATGCCTCCGGCATTTCTGGAGGGATTGTTCAGACTGCAGTGCTTGATGTAGCTGTGTGTGTGTGTGTGCGCGCGCGTTTGCGCTTTGTGTGTGTGTGTGGGGGGGGGGTGCGTGCACGCTTTTGTGTGTGTGTGTGTGTGTTGTGTGCGCGCGCGCGCGCGCCCGCGTGCGAGTACGTGCGTGCGTGTTAGCTTGTGACATGTACACTGTATGTGTGTGTGTGTCTATCTCTGTGTTCCACCATGTCTGTGACCTGTCACACTGTGGGTGTTTGCTCCATAACATGTACACTGTCTGTCTGTGTTCCACCATGTCTGTGACCTGTTACACTGTGGGTGTTTGCTCCATAACATGTACACTGTCTGTCAGTCTGTCTGTGTTCCACCGTGTCTGTGACCTGTTATACTGTGGGTGTTTGCTCCATAACATGTACAGTCTGTCTCTCTGTGTTCCACCATGTGTGTGACCTGTTTCATACTGTGGGTGTTTGCTCCAGAACATGTACACTGTCTGTCTGTGTTCCACCATGTCTTTGACCTGTTCACACTGTGGGTGTTTGCTCCATAACATGTACACTGTCTGTCTGTCTGTGTTCAACCATGTCTGTGACCTGTCACATTGTGGGTGTTTGCTCCATAACATGTACACTGCCAGTCTGTGTTCACCATGTCATGTGTGACCTGTTACACTGTGGGTGTTTGCTCCATAACATGCACACTGTCTGTCAGTCTGTCTGTGTTCCACCGTGTCTGTGACCTGTTATACTGTGGGTGTTTGCTCCATAACATGTACACTGTCTGTCTGTGTTCCACCATGTCTGTGACCTGTTCACACTGTGGGTGTTTGCTCCATAACATGCACACTGTCTGTCTGTCTGTGTTCCACCATGTCTGTGACCTGTTCACACTGTGGGTGTTTGCTCCATAACATGCACACTGTCTGTCTGTCTGTGTTCCACCGTGTCTGTGACCTGTTATACTGTGGGTGTTTGCTCCATAACATGCACACTGTCTGTCTGTGTTCCACCATGTCTGTGACCTGTTCACACTGTGGGTGTTTGCTCCATAACATGCACACTGTCTGTCTGTGTTCCACCATGTCTGTGACCTGTCACATTGTGGGTGTTTGCTCCATAACATGCACACTGTCTGTCTGTCTGTGTTCCACCATGTCTGTGACCTGTCACATTGTGGGTGTTTGCTCCATAACATGCACACTGTCTGTCTGTCTGTCTGTGTTCCACCATGTCTGTGACCTGTCACACTGTGGGTGTTTGCTCCATAACATGCACACTGTCTGTCTGTCTGTGTTCCACCATGTCTGTGACCTGTTCACACTGTGGTGTTTGCTCCATAACATGCACACTGTCTGTCTGTCTGTGTTCCACCATGTCTGTGACCTGTCACACTGTGGATTTTTCTCCATGCCAGCCTGTCGGAGGGTCGGTTCGGGCCGCAGTGCATGATGCGGTGTATGTGTGAAACCAGGCCCACTGTGACCCCGTGGACGGCTCCTGCACCTGTCCCAACGGATGGACCGGCCAGATCTGCGACAGAGGTCAGGATGGTTTGGGGAGGTGGACGTCTGTGTCGTTTTTTCCCCTGTCTGTCTGTCTGTCTGTCTGTCTGTCTGTCTCTCTCTCTCTCTCTCTCTCTCTCTCTCTCTCTCTCTCTCTCTCTCTCACACACACACACACACACACACACACCACACACATACACACACACACACACACACACACACACACACACACACACACACACATACACACACACACACACACACACACACACACACACACACACACACACACACACACGCTCTTTCTCTCTCTCTTATCTTTTTCGATTCTTTGTCTCTCAGTCTGCCCCCCCTCTCCCTCTCTCTCTCTCTCTCTCTCTCTCTCTCTCTCTCTGTCTCTCTGGGTCTCTCTCTCATACTGTCTCTCACTCTGTCTCATTATGTCTTTTTCTTTTTCGCTTTTGCTGTTTTCCTCTCTCTCTCTCTCTCTCTCTCTCTCTCTCTCTCTCTCTCTCTGTGTTTCTAAGGAAGATGCCATTCATGTTATTTTTGTTGCCCTGTTCTTCATGATATGAAAATAAGATACATTCAGGCCAAATATTATAATGATCCATGTCATTTCAGGTTTAATCTACTTATGGCATGTAGAAATGAGAGTGTGTTATCTAGTGTAGCACTCTTCATTTACAAAGCTTTAAAAACGTTTGTGTACTGCTTCAACATCAAAAAGTACTACTATTGATGGACCGGATACCAGTGAAATCTTTGTTCTGACAAATGCTTTACTTTGTTCTGTTTAGTGCATGACCAATGCTTTACGACAAGTGTCTAAATTCCATGTTATGTATGTATAGATGTGTAAGTGTGTGGTGTGTGTGTGTGTGTGTGTGTGTGTGTGTGTGTGTGTGTGTGTGTGTGTGTGAGAGAGAGAGAGAGAGAGATTATATGAGTCGGTGAATGACCATCCCCTTTAGATAGGGGCCTAGGCTAAATCTGAACAAAACATCTCTCTCTCTCTCTCTCTCTCTCTCTCTCTCTCTCTCTCTCTCTCTCTCTCTCTCTCTCTCTCTCTCTCTCCTCGTCGTTCTCTTTTTCTCTTTTCGTCTCTTTTTCCCTCTGCATTCCACTCTCTCTCTCTCTCTCTCTCTCTCTCTCTCTCTCTCTCTCTCTCTCTCTCTCTCTCTCTCTCTCTCTCTCTCTTCGTCGTTCTCTTTTTCTCTTTTCGTCTCTTTTTCCCTCTGCATTCCACTCTCTCTCTCTCTCTCTCTCTCTCTCTCTCTCTCTCTCTCTCTCTCTCTCTCTGTCAATGTGCCTTTTGTCAATGTCTCCCTGCCCTCTCTCTCTCTCTCTCTCTCTCTCTCTCTCTCTCTCTCTCTCTCTCTCTCTTCTTCTTCTTCTTCTCTCTCTCTTACTCTCCCTCCCTCCCTCTCTCTGCCATTCTCTTTCTCTCTTTTTGTGTCTGCCCCCTGCCTCCCCCTCCCTCTGTCAGTCTCTCTCTCTCTCTCTCTCTCTCTCTCTCTCTCTCTCTCTCTCTCTCTCTCTCTCTCTCTCTCTCCCTCTCTCTATCATTGTCATTCTCTTTCTCTTTTGCTCTGATTTTCTCTCTGTCTCTATCTCATTCTCATTTTCTCTCTCTCTCTCTCTCTCTCTCTCTCTCTCTCTCTCTCTCTCTCTCTCTCTCTCTCTCTCTCTCTCTCACTCTTCTCCCTCCTCACTCTATTTCCTCGTGTATGTCTCAGGGTCTGTCTTTGGATACCAGTTTGCTTTCTAACCATTGTATTGCTTTCAATGCAGCTTACTTGGTTCACAAAAGAACCAAATTACGCGCGCGCGCGCACGCACACACACACACACACACACACACACACACACACACACACACACACACACACACACACACACACACACGCACGCACACACACGGTGTGTGTGTGTGTGTGTGTGTGTGTGTGTGTGTGTGTGTGTGTGTTTGAGAGAGAGAGAGATGTTTTCAACGTCCATTTTCCCGTGTTCAGAATCTCTTATAAATGGTCGATCATTTTGACTATGACCTTGATTCAGTTTCGATGTCCTTCAACGAGGAGGCTCTTTGTAATAATTTGATCAATGTCCATTTATAGAGGGAAGCAAAACAAACGCAGGAGATGCAAAGAAAAGAAGAGAAATGTACACTCAGATAGTTATCAAATAGAGGGAAGAAAGAAATTGAAGAAGACAGAGGAACAAGTTTTTCTTTAAGTGTGTGTAGTATATTGTATTTGCTGTTTTGTCACATGTTGCATCACAGAGTGATGTGCAAACACCGTGCCATGTGTAAGCCGTATGTGTTGTTCAAACAACGTGTCGTATGTGAATGTCGTGTCCACAGTGTGCCGTACGTGAACAGCGACTTGTGTGTGCAGCCTGTGCCCCGGGGATGTACGGCAAGAACTGCGAGGAGAGGTGCCACTGCCTGAACAGCGCCGAGTGTGACCCGGTGTCCGGCGAGTGCCTGTGCCCCGGGCTGGAGAGGGGCCCAGTGCAACCAGAGTCAGTGCTGGCTTCTGCTGTCTTGTCGTTCTGGTC
Source organism: Conus betulinus (assembly GCA_016801955.1). Classification (NCBI taxonomy): domain Eukaryota; kingdom Metazoa; phylum Mollusca; class Gastropoda; order Neogastropoda; family Conidae; genus Conus; species Conus betulinus. The sequence goes on from JADBJO010001426.1 coordinate 12,151, forward strand.
GTGTGTTGTGTTGGGGACCATGATCCTGATCATGGTGATGGTGATGGTGATGGTGTTCTGACCCCTAACAGGAGCATGTCTCTATGCTCCTGACCAGACCGGTGTTGTGCGCGTTCAGGATCCCTACAATCTTCTTGTCTTTCTTGTTTGTTTGATGTGAACATGATGATGATGATGATGATGATGATGATGATGATGATGATGCTTCATTATAAACATCTTCATCAATCAAAATTTTTTCTAAGTGTAAAAGTTTGACCTCAGTTTCAATTTCCTGTCCACGTGTACGCCCATGGTGAACTTCTGTCGAGATGGCCGGCAAGGTTGTGGAATTGTTATTGGAGATTTTGTGGTGGAACCATCCGGAGATTTGGGGGGGGGGGGGATGCTTTTTCATGCCGGCTCTGCGAGCAAGCAATGAGTGTCGTCAGCAGGGGGCTTTGTGAGTAGTGTCATGTGTGTGCTGGTTCAAAGCAGACACCACTGAACACCACCAAAGCACCTGCCAGCAGTGTCGTGTATGCTCTGGTGGGCTGCAGCATGACTCGATAGGGCTGCTCCGTGTGGATTGCCCGTGTCAGGATCCCGATGGGACAATGGAGGGTGTGGCTGTGGACGGAGAACCGGAGTGAGCGGCGTTGGGATAATTAATGCCACTGAAGTGGCTCAGAAGATGAGATCGAAGGAAAAAAAAAAAACCTGCTGCCAGACTGAATTCCTGCTGGTGTCTGAAAGTTGTTGACGATGATAATGGTGACAGTGATGTTGCGGGTACTGTTGTTGTTATGCAGATTCAGGTATAATAGTTGTGCTTTCCTGAAGAGAATTATGAATTATATTGACAAAATGAATTGCTTCTATTGTTGTGGACGACAATGACAAAGAATAATAGCGATCATGTTAATGATGATGACGAAGACATTATTCGTTGTCTGGCAAATACCTGTGGGCAGGTGCTATGAGGTGAATACCTGAAATCGAAGCAAGTCTCTTCTTGTGATGATGATAACGGTGGTGGCGGTGGCGTTATCGTGGTTATTTATGTTAAAAAAAAAACAAAAAAAAAAAACGATACACCGTTTTTTTGGTGATGATGTTTGTTTTTTGTTTGTTTGTTTTTTTGTTTTTTTGCTATTGAATGTGATGTCAGTAATGTTGGTGATGGTAGTGGCAGTGACAGTTGTTATGTTGCTGTCGTTCTGTGTGTGTGGTAGTATTGATGGAATCGTCATTATTCTGTTACCGGTGGAGGCATTTCCGCTGAAAGTGGTAGTAACATAAGTGAAAGTGATTTCTACTATTGCTGCTGCTACTACCTCTGCTGCCATCGCTACTTCTTGCTGCTGCTGCTACTACCTCTGCTGCCATCGCTACTTCTTGCTGCTGCTGCTTGATACCACCATTGCAGCTGCTGCTGCTACTACTGCTGCTGCTGCTGCTGCTGCTGCCGCAGCCAGAACAACAACAATGAAAACTGCTGTTGCTACTATCTTAAATATGACTACCATTGCTGCTATCACCACCACCACCAATTACTCTACTACTGCATCTACTATTGCTGTTGTTGCCACTGACACTGGTGCTAATATTGGTGCTTCAACGACTTCTACCCCTGACACCACGACTATTCCTTTTTTCTCCTACTATTAAGAAAAACTTTTCTGTGCGTGCCTGTGTGTGTGCGTGCGGGCGCGAGTGTATGTGTGTCTGTCCGTCTGTTTGTCTGTCGTCTGTGTGTGTGTTTGTGTGTCTTTCTGTCCTGTGTGTGTCTGTCTGTGTGTGTTTGTGTCTGTCTGTCTGTCCTCTGTGTGTGTTTGTGTCTGTCTGTCCTCTGTGTGTGTGTGTCTGTCTGTGTGTGTTTATGTCTGTCTGTCCTCGGTGTGCGTTTTGTGTCTGTCTGTCCTCTGTGTGTGTGTCTGTCTGTGTGTGTTTATGTCTGTCTGTCTCGGTCCTGTGTTGTTTATGTCTGTCTGTCCTCTGTGTCTGTCTGTCTGTGTGTGTGTTTATGTCTGGCTGTCTTCTGTGTGTATGTGTGTGTGTTTGTGTGTCTGTCTGCCTGTCCTCAATGTGTGTGTGTGTGTGTGTGTGTGACGCAGGGTGCCCAAGTGGTCGTTACGGGCCAGGGTGTGAGAACAAGTGTCGATGTCAGAAACGGGGCAGAGTGTGACCACATCAGTGGGGGCTGTACCTGTGCCGCCGGCTGGAGGGGCATCCACTGCGAAAAGGTCGCCGCTCTCTCTTGTCTAGTCTTCATATCGTGCATGTCTGTCTCTCTGTCATCTCCTTCCTCCCTCACTCTCCCCCCCCCCCCTCCCCCACTGCTCCTTCTCGCTCTCATTCGTTCGTTCATTCTTTCCTTTTCATGTCTTCTGCATTACTTTTTTCTTTTTTTACTTTGGTGGGGACCTGTAAAAAGCTGTATGAATGGCCGATGTTCTCTTGTAAATGTGAATGTGTTGCCCCTCTCTCTCTCTCTCTCTCTCTCTCTCTCTCTCTCTCTCTCTCTGGTTCGTAAATAATTAGTTGCTTTTTTTTTGTGTCTGTGCAGTTTTTATAGTTGTGGGTTTTTTTTTGTCTGTGCAGTTTTTTCACTCTTGGTTCAAACTGTCATTGGCATGATTGGATTTTTGTACGAAAATGTGTGTGTGTGTGTGTGTGTGTGTGTGTGTGTGTGTGTGTGTGTGTGTGTGTGTGTGTGGTTGGGCCTGAGTTAATAGTTGGCACCTTCAACATTAAATTTTTGTGTCTTCTCCTTTTCTTAATCATGATAGTGTGTTATCTTTATTGGTTTCACTTACTCATGCATTTTGCAACCAGATTGTTGAGAAAAATCATCTCACTGTGGCAGTTGGAGCCTCTAGATCTGGATGTTTGGCTGTGAACAATTTAAAGACATTCTCATAAGTAGAGGGCTGTAATGTTCAAGTGAGCATACTTCCACCATATTCTTTTATATTCAGGCATTTGTTTCTTTTCTTTCTTCCTTGGCAGCAACCACAATCAGATAGTTCATTATTCTGTCTGGACAAGTAATTATGAGAAAGAGGAATTTTACTACGAGAAAAAAAAGTTTTGTCATATACCTACCTGTTCAAACACTTGTACGCCCTCCCACTTCACCACTAAGTCGGAAAAGGTGCGAAAATGGAGCGATTTCGATCATGGCACGATGCTGTGAACTCACAAAGGGTGATCTTTCTGAATGTCTATCTAGGGATTTAGGAGAAGTTTGCTCTCTGCTCTCCATTTTCTTTCTCTTTTTCTTTGGGGGGGGGGGGGGGGGGGTTAGGAGTGGTTGGGAGAAGAAAGGGGGGATCCTGACGTTATAGCAATGTTCCACATCGAATGGGGGATAAAAGATTTGTGTTTGGACAGGTAAGTATATCAAAAAACTATTTTGTGTAGTAAATTTCCTATTATTATCATCATGATGATCATTGTTATAATTGCTATTGCTGTCGCTATGATCTTGATCATGAGTATCATTCTTGAAACTATTTGAAGACATTCTTGTAAGAAGAGGGCTGCAATGTCTCAAGTGAGCATACTTCCACCATCCTCTTCGATATTCAGGCATTAATTTTGTTTGGATAAGTAGCCTAAGAATGAAAATAGTGGTAACGCTATTTTATAATCATCATCATTATTATCTGAAATCATCACTTTAATTTGAATGTTATTGTTATCGTGGTTTTCAACGTCATCATCCTGATCATCTTCCTTTAACGTCAACTCTTACACCAGGCATGTCCAGAGAACTTTTTCGGCATGGAGTGCCAGAGCATCTGCAACTGCGGTTCAGGTTCCACGTGCGATCACGTGACTGGCCAGTGCACATGCCCACCTGGGCAGATGGGTAGCCTGTGCGACAGAGCATGCCCGTCAGGTACATGGGGCAAAGACTGCTCAAAGGAGTGTGAGTGTGACAATGACGCCGGCTGTGACCCGGTCAGTGGGGCCTGTGTGTGTCCTCCAGGCTATCGGGGATCCAAGTGTGAGGAGGGTGAGTACTTGTGGCCGCTATCCACCGTAGCAAAGAAACGCCAAAGCGCTAAGTTATCTGTGTAAACAAAGCATTTTCTAACTCGGTTTTACGACAGCTCTTCTTTGTATCATTTGATTTTCTTTTGTTAGGAACAGTGGGCTGGGCTGCTCAGACGCGTTTTAATTGGCTTTGTTCAAATTGGTTTGATCCTGGGTGTTCAGAATGGTTTGGACTGAAACTTGTTATCGCATTTCGTTGCTTTGCATATTTTTTAATCATTTCATGAAGGTTGGGAAGTTTCACCATTTTCATGTTTCAAAACTACCTAGATGGCCTTTGTGGCAAGCTGAACTGTAGTCAACACAATATGATTTTACTTTTGAGTCTCTCTGGAAAATATTTGTTGCACATTCTGACTAATGTTTCAAAATTCTATAAAATCGTTTCTTTCACTGTAATTTCACTCATTTTTTCCAGCAGTTATTCACAGAAACAAAGCAAAACCAACACTTCCACATCATGCTCAAGCACAACTGTCCCTGACCAGCAAAGCAGCCTTTAAAATTGAACTTTGCATTCCTGACTCAAAAACCTCAAAGATTCTCGCTCTGAAAACATCAGTTGTGGTCCTGTCTTCTCGTTTAATAGGCGTTTACTGTAGTGTAGATTCTACCACTGTAACAGGACCGCTGTGAAATTTGGTGGACACATGCTTGCTAATGGATGACACCGCCGCTGAGGGAAACTTGGCCATTCCGCCTCTGGCACCGTCCAGCCAACTATTTCTGTCGACACGAAAGGATCCATGTACATCCTGCATAGGGCAGGTTTCATCCATTAGTTTTTCTCGTGGTTTCTTTATTTCACATGTCTCTATTTCACAAAACAAACATCTCAGTTCAATAGTTTTGAAAATGCCCAGTATGTTCAGTTTTTTAACATGTAGTATGGCTGCCTACATGACAAGGTAGAAAATGCCCAGTATGTTCAGTTTTTTAACATGTAGTATGGCTGCCTATATGACAAGGTAGAAAATGCCCAGTATGTTCAGTTTGTTAACATGTAGTATGGCTGCGTATATGACTGGGTAGAAAATGCCCACAAATGTCTGCTGGGTTGACATGTATGCAGGCTGCCAGCCATCACCGTTCTAAATGTTTAGTCTCACTGTCTGTCACACACATACACACACGCGCGCGCGCGCGCGTGCATGACGCCCCCCCCCCCCCCACACACACACACACACACACACACACACACACACACCACACACGCACGCACACACGCACGCACGCACGCACACACGCACACACACACACACACACACACACACACACACACAACACACACACACACACACACACACACACACCAAACACACACACACACACACACACACACACACACACACACACACACACACACACACACACACACACACACAACACACACACACACACACACACACACACACACACACACACACACACACACACACACACACACACACACACACACACACACACACACACACAATGATAATATGATGATATATTTACGACGACCGTGTGTGTTACAGCTTGTCCGACGGGGTACCTATGGGTCAGGGTGTCTATACCGTTGTTTCTGCATGCATGACGGCACCTGTAACCATGTGGACGGCACCTGTAACTGCACCAGTGGCTGGACAGGGGATGCCTGCGAAAAAGGTCAGTGTCCTTTGACCTTCATATTAGTACCACCAGTGGTAGTACCAGTGATGACCATCATGTTAGTACTAGTAGTAGTAGTAGTACCAGTGACGATGACGTTGGTGATTGTTGCTGCTGCTATTGTTCTTCTTGTAATATAACTGAAACAGCTATTGTTATTATCAGCAATAGTTGTACATTGACAGAACTTGGATGGACGTGAAGTCTACACAGATTTTAACTTTTGGATATTTTCCGACCATGCAATGCTTGCCTTAACAAGCATGAATGGGATTTCCTCTTAAGAGTTGACGTCTGTTCAGGTGCTGATCCCTTCCTAGGAATTTTGTAAAGAATTAAACTGCATAGAAATTTGCTCTCATGGTAGGTCCATTCCAGTTTTCATAAAAAGCAGGCCATCATCTGCTGTGGGGTGGATGACACAAAAACAAAAGACATTCACGAGTGTTATGTTTAGATATCATCCCTGAAGACAGAATGTAGCTACCTTAATGGTGGAATTCAGAATGGCTGTATATGTCAAAATGTCAACAGTGATGGAAGTATTGTTTTTTCTCGTTGCTGCTTAAAGAATGATATAAAAAAAAAGAAACTCTGAGAGCTTACAATACCCCAGCTAGGGTCACTTAAATATAGCATTCAATGGCATACCGGCGCCCAAAATAGATGCTGACAGCTAGACCATATAAAGTTGTTGCAGAAGTGGAAAAATATATTTGTTTTGTAATTAAGTCCTAAGTCACATGCTTTGAAACTCATGTTTTATTTTTTTTTGTTTGTTTGTTTGTTTTTCTGTTTCTTTGTTTGTTTAATGCTTTGTAACTTTGAAATAAAGGCAAAGCCAAACTATGCTAAACGTTAGCAAGTTCATTTTTTTTATCTAATGATAACGTCAACCTTTTCATGGCTTACCAGTTAACTGTACTTCATTCACATTAGTTCAGATCATTATTACAATTCACAGTGATTGAAAATTGACAAACACTTAAAATGTGTCTATTTGAAACACCCTTCAAGAGATGAAAAACATTCAGAGCAACGGGTATTTAGCGCTTCTGACACAATAGACATTCTTGGAAACTGTGATGATCGATCAAAAAGATCACAGTATTTGATGTTTGATGCAAGAGAATATCACCTGTGCACGTGCATGTGTGTGACTGACTATGAAACAAGTCTAATAAAACATGACCATGCTGGCTTCACTTGGTCATGCAGAACTCAAAAGCAGTTGGAGCCAGTTGCTGTTGCACCGTTTGGTGCTCAGAGTTAATCTCCAATGTTCGGTTATTGTTATCATTATTATGAGTACCTATATACTTCCTATCCTCAGCAAGATACCAAGCTGTCGGTGTTTTACAATCCTCGCCCATTTTTACATTGCCTGCTTGGGTAAAGCTGACTGAAGAGCTGTCTGCTGGCACTATATTCAGTCATTTCCCCTGTCATGTAGTTGGATATCGGTCACTTTTTGTACTCCCAGTTCTTTTAGAACAGGGAGCACTTTACAATGGGAACGAAGAAATGCTGTCTGTGTGTGGTCTGTCTGTCTGTCTGTCTGTCTGTCTGTGTGTCTGTCCGTGGTAAAAATGTGTTCCACCCGCTCCAGACAAAACTACTGGGCCGATCTTTCTGAAAATTTGTAGATATGTTCATTATGGGTCACGGATGATGCCCGATGTTTATTTTACCAGAATAGCAGTTACTAACGGCTATAACAGCCCATAACGGTTTTTTTTCCTTATGGAATATCTCAGAAAGCACTTGGCCGATCTTTCTGAAAATTTGTAGACATGTTCATTATGGGTCACGGATGATGCCCAATGTTTCATTTTATCAGAATAGCCGTTACTAACGGCTATAACGGCCTAAAAGGGTTTTTCTTCCGTTACTAACGGTATAACGACCCAAAACGGTTTTTCTTCTTTATGGACTATCTCAGAAAGTACGGTTGTTGTCGATATGGGCCATGGATGATGCTCGATGTTTTATTTTACCAGAAGAGCCGTTACTAACGGCTATAAGGGCCCATAACGGTTTTTCTTCATTATGGAATATCTCGGAAAGTACTTGGCCGATCTTTCTGAAAATTTGTAGATATGTTCATTATGGGTCACGGATGATGCCCGATGTTTTATTTTACCAGAAGAGCCGTTACTAACTATAACGGCCCAAACTGTTTTTCTTCCGTTACTAACGGCAATAACGGCCCAAAACGTTTTTTTTCTTCTTTATGGCATATCTCAGAAAGTACTTGGTCGATCTTTCAGAAAATTTGTAGGTATGTTTATTATTGGTCACAGATGATGCCCGATGTTTTATTTTACCAGAATAGCCGTTCCTAACGCCCCAAATGGTTTTTCTTCTTTATGGAATATCTCACGCGTATTCAAGATAATCTGGGAGTACGTTTATATGCTTTGCATCTTTTCTTTTAATTGTTCTTTTGATTTTTCATCCAGGGTGCTAGCTACGTGTGTATGTGTCATCTGAAGCACAATGACCTAGCTGGCCTTCTCGCCCAGAAGTTGGTGATAGGACTGTACATGGATGTAAGATCTTAATGGGTGCATTCACATGTGTAGCCTTCGTTTATAGTCTCATTCAAAGGACTTTTCAGGAGGTGGAGTCAGACCCAGTGTAAATTCTAAAGAAAAAAAATCACTCTGTTTGGTAGAGATCTGAACCTGCAACCTCAGAATCATGAGTCTGCTGCTGGTATGGAGATCCTGTTTCTTTCGGCATATCTTTTGCATTCCGAGGGCCATCAGGCTTGGACCAACTCCCTCAGGTATCAAGCCTTCGCCATGTTAACACTTGAAAGTGATCCTGTCCTTTGCTGCCTGCTATACTGTGTTTGTATGTAGCGTCAGTGTCAGTGAGTCCGTGTCTGTGTGTGTATGTTCCACAGGTTGTCAGCGGGGACAGTGGGGCAGGAACTGTGCTCAGCAGTGCCAGTGTGTGTATGTTCCACAGGTTGTCAGCGGGGACAGTGGGGGGGCAGGCAGTGCCACTGTGTCAGCAGTTGCCGGGGACAGTGTGCAGGAACTGTTCCACATGTGTGGTTGTCAGCGGGGACAGCGGGGCAGGAACTGTGCCCAGCAGTGCCAGTGTGTGTATGTTCCACAGGTTGTCAGCGGGGACAGTGGGGCAGGAACTGTGCCCAGCACTGTGTGTATGCAGTTGTCAGCGGGGAATGGGGTGAACTGTGCCCAGCAGTGTTCCACAGGTTGTCAGCGGGGACAGTGGGGCAGGAACTGTGCCCAGCAGTGCCAGTGTGCGCACGCCCATTCCTGTGACGTGGAGACAGGCCACTGCAATTGCGACATCGGCTACACCGGACTCCGCTGCAACCGCAGTCAGTGCTATGATGATGATCTTTATGATGATGATTGTGATGATATGATTATTTCCAAGGGTAACAGATAAGCAAACACAGGCTTTTCTTCATCCGGCCCTTGCCCTGGGGACAAAGTATGACTAGTGACTAAGACTTCACAAAACTTTCAACAGACACACATATCTTCACAATATTAAAAAGTTCATCCATTAACATTTAAGGCGTAGATGACTTTAAAGGGGGAAAAGCAATTTGAAACAACAAACAAGAAGAAAGAAATTGATTACAAAGAAGAAAAAAGATAGTATACACAGATGTAGAATAAGCGATCCTCCTATCGAAGGGGCAGAGAAAGAGAGAGAGAGAGAGAGGGATAGGGAGAGAGCTACATTCCTTTCGTAAATATTAACATACAACAAACTGCTAAGGGTGATAAATAGACAACTACAATGCATCAACAGTATCAACATTTTTTTTTTTCTTTCTTTTACATTTACATGATGTGGTTACATGGCAAGACGAGAACGAACAGAATTACAATTATCACTAAGCAACAATGACTTCCTAGCATCAGTTATCATAACACTTATTTATCATGATGTTGTCGTCGGTTTAATGTCCTTCCACTACAGTGATTCAGACAGTTTTCTGTGTGGGTGAATGGAGTATGTAAGAGATTGAGTGTACTAATACATTAATGGTAGAATATGACACCCCTCCCTCCCTCCCCTTTATCCCTCTTCCATTTAATCAAAACAAATGTAACTGAGTAGAGATAAGATCTAAAGATAAAGGCCAATTGAACTACTTTAACAAACATTTGCAAACTGACTCAAGAACACAAGAACTGTTAAAATACATGAATGAACTCGGACGTCCAATATTATCACAACTGTGTAAAGTTTAGTGACGGGTACATGGGGAAAACGTACAAACAAGTCTTTTCTCGTCTAGGGAGATTGGAAGCTTAATCCATAGATTTCGTTTGAACGCATTGAAAACAAAACATTGTCGTAACGTTAAATGTATGTATTCCAATAAATAATTCCCAAATTATGATATTCCTGCAATGTTAAATATATTCAATATGAGTCCCAAGATAACTTACTACTTAAGATAACACCCAAAAAAATTGACACTTTTTGCATAGTTTAAAACTATGCCATCCAACGTGAAAGTAGGAAGTTGTCCTGGATCGTAACCAGCAGTAAAGAGAATCATATTTGTTTTTTTCTGGGGAAAGAGAAAGACCATTTACAGTTAAAAAGTCATTGATCTTGTTTAATTCAAGTTGATACCTTATTTTGATGTACTTTAGTGATCTTGATGGTGTATTTCTTTTCATTGTCACTTTTGTCCATAGGCATATATCATCAGCAAATTGAGCCACTTCAGTATCTTTAGAAAGACCTTTAGGGAGGTCAGAGATTAAAATATTAAATAATATTGGGGAAATTACTGAACCTTGGGGTAAACCCATTTGTAAAGGTCTTGGATTGGAATACGTATTTCCTATTTTTTGCTTGAATGTGCCTACCTTGTAGAAAATCTTGAACAAAATTGTACATGTTCCCACTGATTCCGATATTCTTTAATTTGTACATAAGTCGTTTGTGCCACACTTGTTCATAGGTTTTTAAACAGTTCTTGTGTTCTTGAGTCAGTTTGCTAACTTATTTGCATACAACAGTAGCATTAACAGCTTATCCTTGGACAAGAAAAAAACACCGCGAACGTGAAGAAAAGAAAAACATCTATGATAGCCCCAAACCAACAGAAAATCACTATCTAAATTCTGCTATAACATTGCAGGGAGTCAATGAGTGTATTATTAATCTAAATAAAAAGACATCAGTGGGATTAGATGACATTTCAAATGAAATATTAAGTCATTTCCCGCAAAATGTCATACAATTTCTACATTTGTTTTTCCAAAAATGTTGGGACAGTGGCAAAATACCCCTAATTTGGAAACACTCAATTATATTCCTATTCATAAAAAAGGAAAACCGCTCAGTGATATAAACAGCTATCGACCAATATCATTAACATCTAACACATGTAAATTGATGGAAAAGATAGTGTTAAAAAGACTAATTCACCATTGCAATAAAAACTGCATCATGCCTATCAACCAAGCTGCATTCCAAGCAGGCAGATCTACAATTGAACACTTAGCAAAACTTACAACGCACGTAAAACATCAATTTGCACGTCGTAAGTACATCCTCGCTACTTTTTTTTTTTTTATCATGTGCATGTGCATGTGCGACATGTCTACAGTGCAATTCTCAATAATGAATTTCTGATATCCTTAGAATTTGGCTCTTTAGTTGGGAGGAAGTATTTGCCGAGAGGCGCAGCTTGTACAAAGACACAATGTTCTAGACAAACAAGGCTTAGGGGAGAGGTATTTGTTAGGAGGTACATCAAGGACAAAGACGCCATGTTCTGCTGAAAAAAATAAGTGTTTGTAGGTAGGGAATCTTTGTTGGGATCAAATTTTAATCATCTCTTTTAGGAAAGGAGTCTTTGTTGGGATGAATTCTTTTAACTCTTTATAGGAGGGATCCTTGTTGGGATTAGACGTTCAGAAAGCTTTTGTTGGTAGGATGACTTTGCTGCGATTTAATGTTAAAAATGTCTGTGTAGGTAGGTAGTCTTGTTGGGATCAAAGGTTAAAAAGTTTCTGTAGGAAGGGTGTGTTTGTTGACATCAAATGTTAAAAATGTCTGTATATATCAAGTTTTTGCCTTTTGATGGAAACTTTTTAAAGAAGACACCGCCCTGCGGAAATTGTATCCAAAAAAAAAGGAGCAAAACATCATCATAATATTACTTACTAACCGTACAAACTGACCATAGTCAATTGAAATATATTCTCATTACTAGAGCTATATTTCATCAGTTGACTGGCAATGCATGTGTGTGTTGACTGTGTGTGTGTGTGTGTGTGTGTGCGTGTGTGCGTGTGTGTGTGTGTGTGTTGTGCGTGCGTGCGTGCGTGCCCTGAAGGCCTGCCCTGAAGGCACGTACGGCAAAGACTGCCAGGAGACCTGCCGCTGTGCCAACAATGCCACCTGTGACCCTGGCACTGGCACTTGCACCTGTAGTGCCGGATGGATAGGCGACACCTGTGAAACAGGTTGGTCAGTTTTACACGCCTCTGCAGTCAGAGGTGGGGGGTGGGGGGGAGAGAGGGAAAGGGGGGTGGAGGGGGGAAAGGTTGTAGGGAAAAAGGGGTGTTTGTCTGTGTTAGTGAAAAGAGGGGTGTTTGTCTGTGTGTGAAAAGAGGGGTGTGAAAAAAGAGGGGGTTTGTCTGTGTGTGAAAAGAGGGGTGTTCGTCTGTGTGTGAAAAGAGGGGGTGTTTGTCTGTGTGAAAAGAGGGGTGTTCGTCTGTGTGTGAAAAGAGGGGTGTTTGTGTGTGAAAAGAGGGGTGTTTGTCTGTGTGTGAAAAGAGGGGTGTTTGGTGTGTGAAAAGAGGGGTGTGTCTGTGTGTGAAAAAGGGGTGTTTGTGGGGGTGTTTTGTCTGTGTGTGAAAAGAGGGGTGTTTGTCTGTGTGGGAAAACAGGGGTGTTTGTCTGTGTGTGAAAAGAGGGGTGTTCGTGTGTGTGAAAAAAGAGGGGTGTTGTCTGTGTGGGAAAAGAGGGGTGTTTGTGTGTGTGAAAAGAGGGGTGTTTGCCTGTGTGTGTTTGTGAAAAGAGGGGTGTTGTCTGTGTGTGAAAAGTGAGGTGTGTGTCTGTGTGTGTATAAGAGTACCCGAGTGAGAGAATGGAAATTAAAACATCTTATGATTTTAAAAGCTGTGTGTATGGGCGTTGGTGTGTGAGAAAAGTAGAGGTATTTTGTGTTTTTGTATGTATATGACAATTAGCGCATGTGTCTTATCCAGTAGCATCTGTAGCCTACAGTAGGAAAAAAATACTGTTAAATGCTGGAGATTTGGTTTTGATCTGTGTGTGTGTGTGTGTGTGTGTTCAGTTTATATACTCATTTTTATCTTTAAAAGGGTGAAGAAGCTCCTCAAAGTATACCATACGTTTGTGTGTGTGACTGCGAGGTATGTTTGTCTGGAATGATGGGACTTTTTGCATGATGTTCGCCGGAAACATTTCACAGCAGTCTCCATCAAGACCTTGTTCAGAAACATCCCAACAAACATGGTTTTTTTATTTTTAAAAGAAGTTAACATTTTTCATTTAATCTGAAACTGAATGGGGAAGATTTATGTTACTCAGATTGTTTGTATCCATTTTGAAATCGTTTTGTTTTAACATGGTGTCGGCCCTAATACGGCCCTATGAGGTCGGGGCTGGGCTATGAGCAATGTGACTTTGGCTTTCATTCTTCACATTTTTGTCAACGTGACATTCAGAACAAGTAATGTCATTGTGCCCCTCAACATGGAAGAAATTTTACAGCGTGTGTCAAAGGAAAGAAATGATCACTCCCTTTCTGCCTCCAGTGACCCCACAATATTTGTGACAGAACAGCTATAGCAGCACACCATAACATGCGTGAGCGTCGGACAGCATGCCATTTGACACAGATGTGACGTAAAGCACATGACGTAATTCACATCATGACGTCACAAATTTCCCTCTTCCAGCATGTGACTTTGGCAGTTACGGAGTTCAGTGTCAGGAAAAGTGCAACTGCTCTCTGGGCGACCCTTGTTACCATGTCAACGGGCGGTGTGAGTGTCCTCCGGGTCTCACAGGCAGCTCATGCGAGAAACGTAAGTCCTTCAGTTGTAGCTGTCATTGATCTGCCTCATCAGTTTGTTGTTTTCGTTATTGATCTCAGTTGTATATTTGTATTTTCAGATCAACATTACATCCAGTGGCACTGGAGGCAACGATGAGGTCATTTCTGCACCATCATTATGGAATTCTTTAACAAACCTCACATGAACATAGATGTTGATGGTTTTTACTTGGTTATTTTCACTGTGAGGGAAGGATTATATCCACTGGTTTTCCCCCCACTGTTAGTGTGTTTGGTTAGATGCTGAAGGTCAGAGAATCTAAGACTGTAATTTCACACTCACACCACTAGCAGATTTATGGATCAAAACATGAATGAAAGCTGGATAGTCGTTGGACATATCATGATAACTGTGAACATAGGATCTAACTTTTCTGACACACGGAAAGTCTTTGTACTATGTTAGAGCATGACACTGTCATCCCACACCACAATGTTTCCGGCTGAGGTCAGGTGGTATACACAGGCATGTATAACTTTACAATGACACCAGTGGAATAATCACATACCTGCTTGGATGAGAAAGGGGCCCAGGTGTATTTACAGCTGTACCCAGCAGAACAGTGTGCCATAGCCACTGCTCAGCAGGTGGAAGAAAAGAGAAGAACAGCACCTGCATGGTTTGACCATCCTGTTGGCTGAGATCTGATGTGCCATGACTGTAAACAACATCAAGATTAAGTGTTTGCCCAGAGTGTTCAAGAACAGTAGCAGAGTTCTTTGATACTATGCTCCTGGGTTCCTACACTTCTGTTGTGTGTGGTGCTGCGTGGTGTGGGCGTTTCTGCAAAGCTCAACTCATCTGGGTGTTTTTGTCCTTTTTCTCTCCTTCAGTGGGCATTTTGGCAGTCCTCTTCCTGTGTTTGTTTTCTGTTTCTTTTCACTCCACATGTGAGTGTTTTTGCAATGCTCTTCTTGTGTTGCTCTGTCTTCTAAGAGTGGATTTGTTAACAGGATGCAAAACTTTTCCATCTTTCACTGCACACCTGTTTTTGCCTGGAATGCCTGATTTGCCAAGGTTGCTAACGGACTAGCTTGTAAGCAGACATACTTCTTAGTAATTTTTTTTCAAAATGATTGATAAAGGCTGTCTGGCTTTTATCAGTGTGCTTTTGGCAGGAGAAAGAATAGTATGGATGATGTGTGTGACTGACATGAGTCGGTCTTCATTATCATGACAGAGCACAGAAGTGGTCAGAGCTCTGCATTTTGTTTTCAGTTAAAGGGGGGGGGGGGGGGGGGGGGGAGGGAGCAAATATGTGTATGATAGATGTATTTGTGTCAGAAAATTTCTTTTGTCATGCCTTTAGCACTAAAAATGTGTCAAAAAGAAATCAGGCAAGAAAACTCAAATTATTGGTTAAGCTGTGTGTTTTCTGTATTATCTTCTTGTGCAAAGCTCTGGTGAGTGTAGACAGAATTATGCTTACACTGTCAATTCTCCATTGCACAGGGGCAAAAGGCACAAAGGGTTTTTTTAAGCTGCTTACTACTTCAGCTGTCAAAGTAGAAAAATAGATAGGTATGCATCCATAAAATATCATTAAGTCAGTAAGTGTATGAGAACAAATACATATATGGATTATTAATAGAGACATATATATATGCCTGTTAGCACTTACATACTCATGAACATGTAGACCAAAAGCTGCTTTTGATCCATTTTCCACTTATCCAAAGAGTCTAAAGAGATCAGGCAAAATGTGTTATAAGCTTCCATAGTGCAAATTAAAATGTAACTTTGACTGGTAGTGATTCACTTTCTCTTGGCTTCTAACACTAATTGCTTGATCTGAAAGCAAGTTAAGTCAATGTCCACTGTTTCAGTTTTGTCTGCACGTGCAAGTCTACCTGAGCACAAAAATTCACAACTGTGCATGTACGCTTATCCTATACTCACGTACATTCTCACTCACTCACACACACACACACACACACACACACACACACACACACACACACACACATGCACACATACACACACACACAAACACACACACGGTAGACTGGTTGTATGCTTGCTTGCCTGCTTGCTTATAGAGTGCCCATCGGGATCATTTGGTCCCTCATGCGAGGGGTGTGCGAGTGCAATGAGAACTCAGTCTGCCACCCTGTCACCGGAGAATGTGTATGCAAGCCTGGGTGGAGAGGACGCAACTGCAAACGCAAAGGTAACTGTGTCAGAACAGCCCCTATGTGCTCTATGATTGCCTTACAAGACAGGCAGTCCCTAGATCCATCTGCTACTTTGGTCTGTAAACATGTTTTAAAGGGCTGTCAAGTAGAGTACGTTGGTCTGTAAACAACATGCCCTGTTTACATAGGTGCTTTAGATTGTAATCAACATGGCCTTAACAGCTGTCTAATAAGTGCTTTGATCTTTAAACAACATGCTCTCAAGAGCTGTCTGTTAGAACTCTTTGGTCTGTTGACAACATACACCTTGGAGCTGTCTAACAATGTACTTTGGTCTGTACACATTAAGTCCTTAAGAGCTGTCTAAAGTACCTTGATCTGTAAACAGCATGTGACAAAGAGCGAGCTATAAGAATATTTTGGTCTGTAAACAACACGGCCTCAAGAGCTGTTGACATTTGTGAATATGGTGTCCTTGTGAAGTCGTCTGCTTGAGTACTTTAGTGAGTGAACATATCCGCAAGGACCATCCATGCAAACTACTTTGGTTTGTGTACAAGAAGCCCCTGTTACTTTCTTAACAGACTGATTCAATTGGTGAACATGTCTTCAGGACCTGTCTTATTAGAGGCCTATCTGTGAACTGTCTGTCTGGCCTTAACAGCCATCTTGAGAGACTCAAGTACAGACTTTGTTTAGTGTTCTGAGAACAGCATGTTCTGTAGATCATTTTGCTTGACTAATTCAATCTGTGAACAATCTGCCCATAAATGCTAAACGCTCTTGCATCATACTAAGTACAAACTTCATTCAGCTCAGTGAACAATATGTTGGTAAGAGCTGTCTGGAGAGACTTTGGTACAGACTTTGATCTGTGAACAGCATGTACTTAATGAAGAGCTGAAGGCTTACATGACACAAATCTTGGAGGCTAAAAAGTCTTCAGGGCTTCTGATGACAAAATGTAGCTTGGGGGCGAATTGGTCCATAGGACCTCTGATTCCAGTGCGTAGCTTGCGGGCTAAATAGTCTATAGGACCTCCAGTTACATTGTGTGGCTTGGAGGCTAAACAGTCTTTAGGGCTTCTGATTATAATGTGCAGCTTTGTAGATTGTAGACTCACCAGCTTTGTTCCAACAATGACGGCGATCATGAGCAGAACATGCCTGTAAAAACATGTATACATAACCAGCTTGTGATGATTATGACTGATAAGTGAGCTAATCAGTGTAACCTAGGGCAGACCAGCTGATTACGGATGTGGACTGTACAGCTGAGCAAATAGTGGATGAATGGATGCTTCATGATGTGATGGGTTCTGGTCCAGTCGCAGAACCCTGTATGAAAGAAGAGCTGAATGGATCAACTGATAATGTTGTGTTGCCGGATGCTGACCATTACCTGAAACAAACGGTGGTGGTTGTTGTTTTGGGGAGGGGTATTTTTGTTTTTATGCATTTGCAGTGCATACGTATTATTTGGAGAGGGAGACTTGGCACACACAAATAATAATTTAGCACAGGGATACTGACAAAGACCTTAAATATCAAGATGGTTACAAAGACTTCAGTAATGTTATTACAAAGACAGTGACAGGGTAGTTAAATGCAACGAATGGTGGTGACACACAAAAACAACCATGAGAAGGTGGCTTCAAATACGAAGACAAGATCATTAATATTAATGCAATTATAGGGACAAGGAGGAAATGAGAAGTGGAAAACAAACTTATGTGGAGTTAAAAAGACATGTGTTGTGCAGTAGATTGAAAAGGGCCATGCTTGCAGTGGGTGAATAAACCTATCTAATGTTTGGAGTGAAGAAAGACCTTGCTTGTAGTGGGTGAAATAAAACTATCTAATGTGTTGGAGAGTGAAAAAGGACCTTGCTTGCAGTGGGTGAATAAAACTGTCTAATGTGTTGGAGCGAAAAAGGACTTTGCTTGCTGTGGGTGAATAAAACTATCTAATGTGTTGGAGTGAAAAAAAGACCTTTCTTGCAGTGGGTGAATAAAACTATCTAATGTGTTGGAGTAAAAAAGGACTTTGCTTGCAGTGGGTGAATAAAACTATCTAATGTGTTGGAGTGAAAAAGGACCTTGCTTGCAGTGGGTGAATAAAACTATCTAGTGTGTTGGAGCGAAAAAGGACTTTGCTTGCAGTGGGTGACTAAAACTATCTAAGTGAAAAAGGTGTTGGAATAAAACTGTCTAATGTGTTGTGGGAGTGAAAAAGGACCTCGCTTGCAGTGGGTGAATAAACTATCTAATGTGTTGGGAGTGAAAAAGGACCTTGCTTGCAGTGGGTGAATAAACCTATCTAATGTAAAAAAAGGACCTTGCTTGCAGGGGTGAATAAACCTATCTAATGTGTTGGAGTGAAAAAAGGACCTTGCTTGCAGTGGGTGAATAAAACTGTCTAATGTGTTGGAGTGAAGAAAGACCTTGCTTGTAGTGGGTGAATAAAACTAAATGTGTTGGAGTGAAAAAGGACCTTGCTTGCAGTGGGTGAATAAACCTATCTAATGTGTTGGAGTGAAAAGGAGGTGTGCATTATGCAGTGCTGTGCAGTGACTGTGACACTGTGAGGAGATAACACCAAATCCAGCCTTTGCTTACTTCATCTTTCTATTTCACTCTTATTCGCCCTTGATTGAACAGCACATTTTGAACATGTGCATGATTGATCTTTTCATCTCCATAACAAAAAAGACTAGACAGATCGACAGCATTACCATGAGACCAGAGAGTGTGTTGACTGGATTGAACTTGCCTACAAAGTAGGCCATTCCATTTCTTCAGAATCAATAAATTTCTGTGAGGACTGTAGTTTGGCCAAACAAAGCCAGTGAGGAAATCAAAATGTGCGTAACTGACATTTATTCAGTGTGATTGTTTGATGTTGAAATTTGCAAGTTACATTTGGTTTTGAAGAGGGTTGACCAATGTCCAGCCTGAACTACGAACTGTAGCTGATACTTACAATCATCTGAAGGACATGGACATGTTTGAAAGTACGACTTTTTCTCACTTGTGCAAGACAACTTGTCAATCTTTAACGCATTTACTTGCTGGCAATGATGTGAGCTTACAAGACAAATATATGTAAGTTTTGGTGATGCAGCTACTTGTAATATTTTGTGTAGATCATCAAAAGTTAGACGTGAACCAAATACACATGCACTTGTTTTATTATAATAAATATGCATTTACATTCTTGAAAGTGTATGAGCTTACTTTACAGATCACTGGCTAAGACAGTGCAGTTTTTTTTTTTTTTTTTTTCGTTTGTTTGTTAGAATGTATTTAGCAATAGGTGCAGGGTATTTCAAAAATCTTTTATGTGTGTAAATTGTTTACAAAACATATTTGTCAATGATTGGAATAAAACAGTTCTATTTGTTTCATTTTATATTAAAATGACTTGTACAGATTTGCTTCAGCTTCTGTGAGATTTACAAATGACATCAACTCCGACGGAACATACTAACGTGTATCAAAGTTACAGACTAAAGAACAGCTGACTGGATTCCTAAGTGGACAAGTGTGCAGGCCACTAGACAGCCAAGCATGACCTCTCTGCGTGCCTACTGACCATGCATTTGCTGGCTTTGTTTGCTTTGCTTGCATGCAGTGCGCCGCAAGGGGAAAAAATATAGGGAGGGTAGGCGCAAAGGCAGCCGCAACAAGGGAGGTCGACGTATGCTGAAGGACAAGGCTCAGGCCTTGCAGGAGCTGGAAGCAGGTAACTATCCGTGTGCTTGAAGGTCGCCATGTGACTTTGTTGTCTGTCTGGATGACCGGTCATAGGTAAATAGCAGCACCTGGACTGATAATATTGTGACTTTGTTCTCTGTCTGGATGACCGGTCATAGGTAATAGCAGCACCTGGACTGATATATTTTGACTTTGTTCTCTGTCTGGATGACCGGTCATAGGTAATAGCAGCACCTGGACTGATAATATTGTGACTTTGTTCTCTGTCTGGATGACCGGTCATAGGTAATAGCAGCACCTGGAACTGATATATATGTGACTTTGTTCTCTGTCTGGATGACGGTCATAGGTAATAGCAGCACCTGGACTGATAATATTGTTCAGTGTCTGTCTGATGACCGGTCATAGGTAATAGCAGCACCTGGACTGATAATATTGTGACTTTTTTCTCTGTCTGGATGACCGGTCATAGGTAATAGCAGCACCTGGACTGATAATAATGATGACTTTGTTATCTGTCTGATGACCGGTCATAGGTAATAGCAGCAGCACCTGAACTGATCATGATGTTTTCTCTGTCTTGATGATGATCATAGGTAATAGCAGCACCTGAACTGATCATATTGTGACTTTGTTCTGTGTCCTGATGACTTTACCTGGACAGGTAGTGGTGATTTGGTTCAGTGTTGTGATG
>JADBJO010001426.1:37500-92500 GCA_016801955.1 Conus betulinus
TCTCAGTTAAGTTCTGGGGTGGGTGTTGGGTCAGTTGGGCTGCCAGAGTAAGGCCTTTCTCTTCAAGGACTCCATATGGACATGGCTGAAATGCTCAGCATCATACAGCTCTCCACAGTATTTGGATGAGCAGTGGAGGTCTTGTCGGTGCATTAGGGTCAAGCTCCTGAAATAGCGCACACCACACAATAAATGGTGGAATAAACATGTGAGCTATGCTTCAATGGCCATGTAAGACCCGAACAGAACACCCAGGCTAAACTGACTGATCACCTTGAATGCACATCCAAATGCAGTGATAATACATCTTATCAGACAGTCATGCTAACTAACTGCTTGCCTTTGTTTACTTAAAAATCCTGTGTTTCTGACTTGCTGTATTAATAAGTTGTCAACTGCAGCTGATAAGCTGAGTTAAGTAGCTTGAATTACATTAAATTACCATGTTAATAGACATGCATTACTCTTATTTGTGACATGCTGTAGCAATAAGTTGTCATCCTGCAGCTAATATGCTGCTGTGTTGACTAGCTTGAATTGCAGTGATATTACCTCGTTAACAGACATCAGTCACTTTTTATTTGCCACTGTCACCATTTCTATGTAGCAGCATCTTTGTCATGTTTTCCGGGTTTTTTTTTTTTTTTTTTTTTGTTTTGTGGATTGCACTTCCTTTAATGAGTACTGCTATTGTTTAAGTGAGTCGCTTTCTCTGTTGATGAATTGAAGTTGCATAAAAATATTTACATAACTGCCCATAAAGCCCCTCTACTACCCCTCTCTTCCACTGTCCTCCCCCTCCTTTTCCTCTACCCTTCATGCACATGCACACACACAAGTGCGTGCATGCACACACGCATGCATGCGCACTCACACATGCATGCAGGCGCACACAAAAACACACACACACACACACACACACACACGCACACGCGTGCATGTGAACAGACACATATGCACACAAGCATACACACATACACACACACACACACAAGCATACACACACACACACACAAGCATACACACCACACACACACACACACACACACACACACACAAGCATACACACACACACACGCACACACACACACACACACACACACACACACACACACACATATTTGACCAACTGTTTTGACTAGACCTCAGGGCGCATGAAGTTCTAGCAACATGCAGACATGCCCAGACAAGAGGTGTCCTGAAAGTGCTTGCAGTGACTGCTGCCTGAAATGTCCTTGGACTGAAGTGAATTTCTACTTTCCCCAAGAATAGATTGATCTGTTGAGTTTGCACTTCTGCAATATTTCATTTTGTTGTGGCTAGATCTTGGTCGGTTCTTTTATTCTGAATGATATTTTGTTTTGTTGTTGTTTGATATGAATCTAATTTTTCTTCTTGTCATTTTTCTGCTTCTAATGTACATAAAACAGGGTATTTTCAATCTCTCTCTCTCAACCCTAAGAGACAGGACAGCATTGGTGATTGGCATGTTTTAACTGTGCTTCTTGGTGCACATGACCTGTAGCTTCTGGTGCATGTGTCTTTGCCATGGTGATTGGTACACATGACCTCCATGGCTCTTGGTTCACATGTCCTCACCTGTGATAACAAAAAGTCTGTTAAGGTCCTTGGAACCATGCCATAGTTGCCTAATGGGGCTATATGAGTCATTGATGACATCACCTTGTTATTATTGCTACGTACTTCTGTTTATGGTGTTTTGATATATATATGACTAAAATATTGGTGCATTCAGCTTGAACATTGTGCTGGAACATAATGATTTTGGGAGGGTGTGTGAGCTTTGCTTTGTTTGTTAGTACATATGGCCTCATTATTGTGGATTATGTTACATTGCTTTGATGTTTTTTCATTGCTTGTTTGTTTTTCAACTCGTCCACCTCGACTAAGTTTCTCAGATATGAGTATCTCTTTCATACAGTAATCTGAAGCATGAGAGAGAGTGAGAGATGAACACATATTTGTTTCAGGAGTGAGTGGAGTATGCATGAACGAAGAGAGAGGAGAGAGAGAGAGATGAGTGAATGTTTCTTTTGGTGTGCAATGGGGAGAGAACAGTGGAGCAGAGAGGAGTCATTAAGTGTGCAATGGTCTGTGTGGATATCAGTAAGACTTGGATTTTTTTTTTTTAATTCACAGCTGCCTACGTGTTTGGTAAGAGAACTGTGAAGATGCATGGTTACTGTTTTTCTTTCAGTCTCTAGTCTGTTTTGTTTGGGAAAATTATTTCATTTTGTGCAAAACGTCTTCTGTCTCTTTCTTATTTATAGAGGTTTACTTTTTGTGGTCTTACGTCATTAATGGTGTGCTTGCTTGGTCTTCTGTTCAGTTCAGTTATAATGGTTCAATGGTTATTGCACAGTAAAAGTTCTACATTTGCCACTTTTGGGTTTGGAATAAGTGAGTGTTTTGCAAAGAGGCATCCAGGGTTAACCAGATGGAGAGCATTTGTCTTTTACATTTTCTTACTGTTTTTTGTTTGCTTCCTCAGAAAGTTGAGTTGACTGGTAGATTTCAAAAGTTTGTCTGCTTTTTTGTTTATGCTGATCTCTTTATGCTTATCCATTATGTTAAATCAGATTCTGTTTATTTACAGTATCGGGGTATTTTTTTTCCTCAACATGACTTTGGTAAATGATTTGGTCTCTATTACACTGTTGCAAACCTGATTTACCATGTCTTTTTCATTTATTTCTTGAGTTAGTTATTTATTTGCTACCTTTTTAAGTTCTCATCAGTCTTGTTTTGGATTATATTGACCTGTAAAATTAGATCATTAGCAAAAATCCATTTTATTTGACAGTGAACAGTAAAAATCCCACATTGGAACCAGAAATAGCAAAAAATAATTGTTTATAATAGTTCCTATGCTGTATTTTCCTCAGAATGAAAAGAAAGATTGAGAGAGAAAGTGTGTGTGTGTGTGTGTGTGGGGGGGGGGGGGGGGGGGGGGGGGGGGGTGAGTGTGTGTGTGTGTGTGTGTGTGTGTGTGTGTGTGTGTGTGTGAGATGGAAGGTTGTCGATTATATCAGAATATATCAAAATAGCATTGAAGCATTGAAAAATACTTGTGAAATGTGTAAAATTCCTATTGTGAAGAAAAGTTTGCATGTTGCACTATAAAAAGAGTCTTTTTATATTCTTAAGTTTGTACATTTTTGCAATTTAGATTTGATAGGTTCAATTTGTGTGTGTGTCTGTGTGTGTGTGTCATAATTTTGTAATGCCTATGTGGTTAGGTGCAGGTTGAGAATATATATGTCCATGTGTGTGCTTGTGCACAGATATATACATTGATGCATGTCTCACTGGATACAGCTTAGGCCAATATTCTCTCTATATGTATCCTTCTACCCTCCCTAACTGTCCTCCACACATCCTAATATCCTCTCCTACCAACATTTTACACCTGCAAGCATACATGCATGCACGCACGCACGCACGCACACACGCATGCACGTACACACACACGCATGCACACACACACACACACACACACACACACACACACACACACACACACACACCACAGAAGTCACCAACTAACTCGGACCCATCCAAACTTCCTACAGACTGTCGTGATGGAGAGAATCGGCCCAACTGTGACCGAGTGTGCCAGTGCAAAAAACGGTGGGACGTGCGACTTGGAGACAGGCAGCTGTGATTGTCTAGATGGCTACGTGGGCCCCACATGCAGTCAGCGATGCCCAGAGAACCGGTACGGTCCCAACTGCGCTGGCATTTGTCGTTGCCAGAATGGTGCACGCTGCAACAAGCGCTCCGGAAAGTGTCGCTGTCCATCTGGTTACGACGGCGAGTTCTGTGAAAACAGTAAGTCATGTATCAGTATGTAACTTCCCTCTGTGTGTGTGTGTGTGTGTGTGTGTGTTGGATGGGGATGATGGATGGAACAGTGTTGAGAGGCTTATAAATGAAAATGGGTAGATACTTAAAAATTTTCACACTCAAAATCTCTGATTTGTGGTAGCATTCTTGATTTACTTCAGCAAAGATACCTGGAAGAATGGCATGATTTTCCTGAAAATAACAACATATGTCAACTCCAGTTATCAAAGAAAAAGTTAGGACAAATTTTATAATAATAGAAACAGAGATAATATCTAACATCTTTCTGTTTCAGGAGAATCTTAAGAGAGAGAGAGAACATGCAGATTTTGTTCCTTGAATGAACTTTGATGAACTTTGAATGAAAGTTGTGTTCTGTTTTGGTTTTGAACGTCCTAAATGTTGAAAATGATGGAGATGGGAACCAGTACACCTGATTCTTGTTGGTGCACTGTTTGTTTCAGTTGCAAATGTTCTTGGGATGAGAGCTGTAAATATTTATTGCCGTGGATATCAAGACTGTTCATCAAGTGGTTTAGTTTCCTTTCTATTTTTTTTTTTATGATGACTGTGGCTGATCTGCAAGCAACATGAATGATTTATAGATTATTTGGTGTTCAATTGTAGCCTGTCGAGAGTGTCTTTTTCTGTTAATTTTATGATGACTGTGGCTGATCTGTAAGCAGCATGAATGATTTATAGATTATTTGGCGTTCATTTGCAGTAACATAACTGATTTATAGATTGACTGGTGTTCAATTGCAGCAACATGACTGATTTATAGATTGACTGGTGTTCAATTGCAGCAACATGACTGATATACAGATTGACTGGTGTTCAATTGCAGCAACATGATTGATTTACAGATTGACTGGTGTTCAATTGCAGCCTGTCGAAACATGACTGATGTATAGATTGACTGGTGTTCAAATGCAGCAACATGACTGATGTATAGATTGACTGGGGTTCAATTGCATCAACATGACTGACGTATAGATTGACTGGTGTTCAATTGCAGCAACATGACTGACGTATAGATTGACTGGGGTTGAATTGCAGCAACATGACTGACGTATAGATTGACTGGTGTTGAATTGCAGCAACATGACTGACGTATAGATTGACTGGGGTTGAATTGCAGCAACATGACTGACGTATAGATTGACTGGGTTGAATTGCAGCAACATGACTGACGTATAGATTGACTGGTGTTGAATTGCAGCAACATGACTGACGTATAGATTGACTGGGGTTGAATTGCAGCAGCAATGACTGACGTATAGATTGACTGGGGTTGAATTGCAGCAACATGACTGACGTATAGATTGACTGGGGTTGAATTGCAGCAACATGACTGACGTATAGATTGACTGGGGTTCAATTGCAGCAACATGACTGACGTATAGATTGACTGGGGTTGAATTGCAGCAACATGACTGACGTATAGATTGACTGGGGTTGAATTGCAGCAACATGACTGACGTATAGATTGACTGGGGTTGAATTGCAGCAACATGACTGACGTATAGATTGACTGGGGTTCATTTGCAGCAACATGACTGACGTATAGATTGACTGGTGTTCATTTGCAGCAACATGACTGATGTATAGGTTGACTGGTGTTCAATTGCAGCAACATGACTGATGTACAGGTTGACTGGTGTTCATTTGCAGCAACATGACTGATGTATAGATTGACTGGTGGTCAAATGCAGCAACATGACTGATGTATAGATTGACTGGTGGTCAATTGCAGCAACATGACTGATGTACAGATTGACTGGTGTTCAATTGCAGCAACATGACTGACGTATAGATTGACTGGTGGTCAATTGCAGCAACATGACTGATGTACAGATTGACTGGTGGTCAATTGCAGCAACATGACTGACGTATAGATTGACTGGTGTTGAATTGCAGCAACATGACTGACGTATAGATTGACTGGTGTTCAATTGCAGCAACATGACTGATGTACAGATTGACTGGTGTTGAATTGCAGCAACATGACTGACGTATAGATTGACTGGGGTTGAATTGCAGCAACATGACTGACGTACAGATTGACTGGTGTTGAATTGCAGCAACATGACTGATTTACAGATTGACTGGTGTTGAATTGCAGCAACATGACTGACGTATAGATTGACTGGTGTTCATTTGCAGCAACATGACTGACGTATAGATTGACTGGTGTTCATTTGCAGCAACATGACTGATATACAGATTGACTGGTGTTCAATTGCAGCAACATGACTGATATATAGATTGACTGGTGTTCAATTGCAGCAACATGACTGATACAGATTGACTGGTGTTCAATTGCAGCAACATGACTGATATATAGATTGACTGGTGTTCAATTGCAGCAACATGACTGATGTATAGATTGACTGGTGTTCAATTGCAGCAACATGACTGATTCACAGATTGACTGGTGTTCAATTGCAGCTTGTCCAGAGGGCTGGTACGGGCTGGGCTGCGAGGAGAAATGCGACTGTGTGAATGGTTACTGCGATCGATCCTGTCAGCGGAAAGTGCAAGTGCCACCTGGGATTCCAGGGCAGCAACTGCTCAGAGCTGGTCCGGCGGGCCGCTTTGGGCCTGACTGCATGCATGCACTCCTGCATGTGTAAGAACAACGCCTCCTGCGATCCTGCTTCCGGCTGCTGCTCCTGCAGCCCTGGCTTCTATGGGCAGATGTGTGAGCTGGGTAGGTTGGGGATGAGGATGGATGTGGATGTGAGGAGGGACAAAACTTGAAGTTTAGGGGCCTCCCATGCTGGTTTTTTTTTATTGTTCAGTCACTTTTCAGACTTCATGTTGATTGCACAAACGTGACAAACACTGTGTAAAAACAGGTTTTGAGATTGTGATTACCTGTTTTCAACTTTGGTTTTTTTTTTTTTTGTTTGGTTTTTTTTTTTTTTTTTAAATCCGTCTGATTCAACATTTCATTTTCTATGGATAAAGGGAAAGCCATCACAGAACAGCAGCGGCAGCATTGTGCTGTTGGCTTCCAAGTTATCACAAGTTGCATTCCATTCATCTAACCTCATAAACCTTACATCATTAATGGAAAAAAAAATTACAGAGCTAGACTGTGACAGTTCAAAGGTGGATGTACACACACAAATGAATCTAAAGGATAGGTGAGTTCATTACATAAAATGATATCCAGAACATTGAACATACTAAGCCACCTTGAACCTTAAATGTAAGGTAAAACAGCTGAACAGGAAAAAGGAGCATGAAAAAGGGACCCTAAATCTAAATGTTGCTGTAACTGAGTATCTGGGGATAAGAGGGTGAAAATGAGGGGAACAGGGAAAAATTGGTGTGGGTGTGTATACTTTATTTGCATACATGTTTGTGCATGTGCACATTTTTTGTGCTTGTGTCGTTTTTTCTTTTCAGTTTTGTTCTCTATTGCTAAAAATGATATTAGTTGCGAGTAATTTGTTGGGTTGTCAAACCTTCATTGACGAAACTCGGTGTGTGTGTGTGTATATGTGTGTGTGTGGGTGTGTGTGTGTGTGTGTGCGTGTGCATGTGCATGTGCATGTGTTTACATGCATGCTTATACAGTCAAGATATTACATAATTTTTGCTTTTCACAAAGTGTGTCCTTAAAGTGTGACTGCTACATTGTAGAGTATGTCTTGCATGTGTCAGTATGCTTACTGCAGAATATGTTGCACATGTCACACAATGTGTCATACACACAAAGTTACTACAGTGCCTGTTTCATCACATGTGTCCTACATGTATGATTACACACAAAATGTGTTGCATACATCACACAATGTGTTCTACACAATGTGTTCTACACATATGGCCACTACAGATCAAATGTGTGTATGTTTTTTCCACAGAATGTCCATCTGGCACACACGGCAGCTACTGCAAGGAGCTGTGTGACTGTGTGAATGGTGCTCGCGCTGCAATCCCATGACTGGTCAGTGCAGATGTCGCCCTGGGTTCACTGGCGACCGCTGCGAAAAAGGTCAGTCGGTATTTTTTTTCATTGCAGATACTCTTTATAATTGTGGGGACTTCATAAACCAGTTGCTGGGGGTGAAAAAGAAGAGTGACACTTCCAGACTCTGCCAATCACAGATCTTTACACCTTCTTTGCTTTTTGGTGCTGTCTCGTCTTCCAGGTCCCATCATTCATTACACCTACACCACTCGTTCCACCCCTTCCTCACACAACGGCGTTCAGGTCTGTCCTGCCCCTTAGACAATTGCAGGGAGATCAGTATTGGGTCATTTTGAAGAAACCTGCCAGAGAAGACACTGCACTACTGCCGAGATCTAGACACTGTGGTGGTGTTCAGTGATAGTGCTGAGATCTAGACACTGTGGTGGTGTTCAGTGATAGTGCTGAGATCTAGACACTGTGGTGGTGTTCAGTGATAGTGCTGAGATCTAGACACTGTGGTGGTGTTCAGTGATAGTGCTGAGATCTAGACACTGTGGTGGTGTTCAGTGATAGTGCTGAGATCTAGACACTGTGGTGGTGTTCAGTGATAGTGCTGAGATCTAGACACTGTGGTGGTGTTCAGTGATAGTGCTGAGATCTAGACACTGTGGTGGTGTTCAGTGATAGTGCTGAGATGTGGACACTGTGATGGTGTTCAGTGATAGTGCTGAGATCTAGACACTGTGGTGGTGTTCAGTGATACAGCTGAGATGTGGACACTGTGGTGGTGTTCAGTGATAGTGCTGAGATGTGGACACTGTGGTGGTGTTCAGTGATAGTGCTGAGATCTAGACACTGTGGTGGTGTTCAGTGATACAGCTGAGATGTGGACACTGTGATGGTGTTCAGTGATACTGCTGTGATGTGGGACACTGTGATGGTGTTCAGTGATACTGCTGTGATGTGGACACTGTGACGGTGTTCAGTGATACTGCTGTGATGTGGACACTGTGACGGTGTTCAGTGATACTGCTGCGATGTGGACACTGTGACGGTGTTCAGTGATACTGCTGCGATGGGTGACGGTGTTCAGTGATACTGCTGAGATCTAGACACTGTGGTGGTGTTCAGTGATAGTGCTGAGATCTAGACACTGTGGTGGTGTTCAGTGATACTGCTGAGATGTGGACATTGTGATGGTGTTCAGTGATACTGCTGTGATGTGGACACTGTGACGGTGTTCAGTGATACTGCTGCGATGGGTGACGGTGTTCAGTGATACTGCTGTGATGTGGACACTGTGGTGGTGTTCAGTGATACTGCTGTGATGTGGACACTGTGACAGTGTTCAGTGATACAGCTGAGATGTGGACACTGTGGTGGTGTTCAGTGATACTGCTGTGATGTGGACACTGTGACGGTGTTCAGTGATACTGCTGCAATCTGGACACAGTGACGGTGTTCAGTGATACTGCTGCAATCTGGACACAGTGACGGTGTTCAGTGATACTGCTGTGATGTGGACACAGTGACAGTGTTCAGTGATACTGCTGCGATCCAGCACATGCAGGGACCACTCTCCAAGCCCCATCTTGATTAGGCCCTATCTTCATCCATTTCTGACTTAAAACAGGAATGAAATCTTTCACCTCAGAACCTGTTGTAGCAAGTCTCACATCGGCATCTCAGAATAGGTCAGATTAAATCGAGTGTTTAGGTGCACAGAGGTGGTTTAGTGGCTGATGCACTTGCTTAGGAAGCAAGCAAGAAAAGTCAGTGGTTCACATCTCCCAGGTGGGCTCTTCTTCTCCCCCTCTCCACCTGATCTTAGCTAGTGGTCAGAATGCCTGGCTCTTGAACATGACAATGATACACTGTTTTCCCATGTGCAACATACCCTTGGCACACATGTAAAAACACAGTGCAAAAAGATGACAAAATTAAGTTTTAGAAATACCTTCAGTCAAGGGGCCGCCTATTTCTGTACTCTTTTTCAGTGTTTAGCTACTTTGTCACACAGTACAAGCTGAAAACCATGTGTGCAGAAATCTTTTATGATTGTGATGACCTGTTTTTAACATTTAAAGGTTTGTTTTTGTTTTGTTTTGTTTTCTTCTTATAAGCCTTGCCTTTCTGCATGGATCAACCATGTCCACAGCCATTGATTCACTGTGATGTTTTGTTTTTTTTTCTTCTTATAAGCCTTGCCTTTCTGCATGGGATCGACCATATCCACAGCCATTGATTCACTGTGATGTGACATCTGAGTGGTCCTGTGTTACACTGTCTTCATCTGCCCCAGAAACACTGTGTCACTGACAGCCATTGATTCACTGTGATGTGACATCTGAGTAGTCCTGTGTTACACTGTCTTCATCTGCCCCAGAAACACTGTGTCACTGACAGCCATTGATTCACTGTGATGTGACATCTGAGTAGTCCTGTGCTACACTGTCTTCATCTGCCCCAGAAACACTGTGTCACTGACAGCCATTGATTCACTGTGATGTGACATCTGAGTGGTCCTGTGTTACACTGTCTTCATCTGCTCCAGAAACAATGTGTCACTGACAGCCATTGATTCACTGTGATGTGACATCTGAGTAGTCCTGTGTTACACTGTCTTCATCTGCCCCAGAAACACTGTGTCACTGACAGCCATTGATTCACTGTGATGTGACATCTGAGTGGTCCTGTGTTACACTGTCTTCATCTGCCCCAGAAACAATGTGTCATTGACAAAGGAAATAACAGTGTTGGGTTTAGGTTATTCCAAGTATGCACAAAGAAACAAGATCAACCACACTTATCAGATAAATGAACATAAGGGATGGAGGAGTTCATGAACGCAAGCGTAACATCTTGCACACACATAAAATCCCACCACCACCTTTCGGAAGAGAAGGCCAGTTTGGCCGTTGGTATGGATGACATGTTACACATAGCATGCGCCTTCCCTGAAGATGGAGTATGGCTGCCTTAATGGCAGGATAAAAAAAAAACGGTCATACACACAAAACTCCACTCCCTTTTTTGGGTAGATGGGATTAATACTTGCCTGTCCATATAGGGAGTGTCCGCAGGAGTATCAGCCTGCAAACGCAGAAGAAGAAGATAATGGTAATGGTGCAGTAACAGTGATGAAACAAATGCATGCATTGTCTCTCAGGAACAGTAATACTGATCCTTACGGTGTTGATGATGAATATAATCATTAATAGTGTATTGATATTCATGTGAAACTAATACTAAACAAGACAACAACAGCATTCATGATGATGTTAGAAACAGTCATGGTGCGGTGAATGGCAACAACAGTGATGATAAGAGCACTGACGGGTGTTTCAGGGTGTCCACAGGGACGGTTCGGTCCAAAGTGTCGGCAGGAGTGTCAGTGTGGGGACATCCCCTGTGACCCAGTCAATGGTCAGTGCCTGTGTCAGTCGGGCTACACCGGACACAAGTGTCAGTCAGGTGAGACATGGACAGCCTGCGTTTATTCATCAGTTTATCTGTCTGTTATAAAAGCCCATCTTCAGTGGCGTCCTGGGTCAGAGGTGACAGGTCACTAAAAATCGCGCTTTATCTGCCTCTGTCTTTCAGTTTTTCTCTTCTTGTATGCGGTACCTATTTTTGTCTCTGTGTCAGTCATATGGTGTCATTCGCTTACTGTTGTACACTCCGTTTGTTCTTCTCTCTGTCTCTCTCTCTCTCTCTCTCTCTCTCTCTCTCTCTCTCTCTCTCTCTCTCTCTCTGTCTTTCTGTCTCTGTCTCTGTCTCTCTCTTTCTCTCTCTGTGTCTCTGTGTGTATGTCTCTCTCTGTGTCTCTGTGCCTCTCTCTCTCTCTATCTATCAGTATATCACCTTCTCTGTCATTGTCTGTCTGGATGTATCTCTCTGTGTGTGTTCTGTTATGCTGGGGGGAAAAAGGACGGAAGGGGGGGGATGGGGCTTGTTTGATTGGTATCTCTTTTTTTACAAGAATGATCATCTCAAACATAGACAAAATACACGATCTATAGTTCAGTGACTACTTCTGCCATAAATGAGATGATACAGTTCAGAGCAATAACAGCTTTACCATGCAGTGAAACCTTCGGTTCAAAGCAGTGATTGACACATTTCTCTCTGTGTGTTCATACTCCGCCCCAAACAGCCTGCCCTGCAGATCGCTATGGACCCAACTGCCAGTACTTCTGTGCCTGTGAGAACAAGGGCGTGTGTGACCCTCAGACAGGCTCCTGTGAATGTCCCGACGGCTGGCTGGGGGCACGCTGCCAGACAGCTCAGAGTGAGTCTCCTTGACCACACTCCTCCACCTCCCTCCCCCCCCCCCCCCCCCCCCCCCCCTCCCCCCAGTTCCACTCCACGTCTCACCCCTCTTCTTCCACTCCCCTGTACCACACATCACACACACACACGCACACACATGCACACACACACACACACACACACACACACACACACACACACACACACACACACACACACACACACACACACACACACACACACACACACACACACACACACACACACACACACATGTGCACACACACACACACACACACACACACACACACACACACACACAAGCAAGTACACACACACACAAGCAAGCACACACGCGCGCGCACACACACACACACACACACACACACACACACACACACACACACACACACACACACACACACACATCCCTCCTCTAATCCATGTGCATTGATTGCTTGGAGTTTTTTTTTTTTCTTTGTTTGTTGTTCTAAACCTGGCTAATTTTAGATAGGGGTCTTAATACTTAAAGAGATGAATCATCAAATTGTTCCATGACATTAGATCACAGTATCAACATAATTAAAAGAATAAAGGGTGGGGTGAAAATATGGAAGAAATGTTTGGGATGGAGGGGGGGGGGAGGAGTAGAGGGCATTCATGACGATGATTAGTCGTCTGTGATTACAAGGTAAGCTTTAGACTCACAGAAACCGAATGTGTGGAGGTGGAGGGGGTCCATTCCATAAAAAAAGAGTTGTGAGGAAGGGCAGGGACTTCCAATGATTTGGAGGGGGGTTGTGATAGAGGTGGGTTGGAGGGGGGGTTGTGGTAGAGGTGAGTTGGAGGGGGGATTATGGTAGAGGTAGAGGGGTTGGAGGGAGGTTGTAATAGAGGTGGGTTGGAGGGGGGTTGTGGTAGAGAGGTGTTGGAGGGAGGTTGTAAAAGAGGTGGGTTGGAAGGGGGATTGTGGTAGAGGTGGGTTGAAAGGGGGTTGTGGTAGAGGTGGTTGGAGGGGGGGGTTGTGGTAGAGGTGGGTTGGAGAGGGGTTGTGGTAGAGGTGGGTTGGAGGGGGGATTGTGTGGTAGAGGTGGGATGAAGGGGGGTTGCGGTAGAGGTGGGTTGGAGGAGGTTGTGATAGAGGGGGGTTGAAGGGGGGTTGTGGTAGAGGTGGTTGGAGAGGGGGTTGTGGTAGAGGTGGATGGCATGGGAAAGAGAAAAAGGGCGTGGACTTCTGAGGTATCCCTTACTTCTCATTTTCCTGATAAAGCTGCATGAAAATTTGAGTCCCAACCATTGTACCCCTTGCTTCTCTCTCTCTCTCTCTCTCTGTCTCTGTCTCTGTCAGGCTCGCTCTCTCTCTCTCTCTCTCTCTCTCTCTCTCTCTCTCTCTCTCTCTGTCAGGCTCTCTCTCTCTCTCTCTCTCTCTCTCTCTCTCTCTCTCTCTCTCTCTCTCTCTGTGTCTCAGTTCTTTTCTGTCCATGCAGGCATACATGTACACCAAACATACATGCACATGCACACACACGAACACACACACACACGCATGCACCCACACACATGCACACACACACACACACACACACACACACACACACACACACACACACACACACACACACACACTTAAGCACATGCACACATTTTGATCTGGCTGTCTTGATCTCTTTCTCACATTAGAAAGGTGAGAATAATTTTTTTTTTCATATTTTGAGGGCAAGACACCCACATTTGTTTCTTAAATGTTATCAAATTTTGTTCATCCTCTCTGTCTCTCTTTGTCTCTCTCTCTGTCTGATTCAAATCCTCATACACACACAAACACTTAAGACACACACACACACACACACACACACACAAACATCTGCAGTGTGGGTATATGCACCTCCCCACACACACACACGCGCGCACACATGCACGCACGCACGCACGCACGCACACACACACTCACACACACACACACACACACACACACACACACACACACACACATACTCACATATACACTACACACACACACACACACACACACACACACACACACACACACACACACACACACACACACACCCAACACAGCACGCCACACACAACTTGCTTTTGCACCACAAAATAAGGCTTTCATGTTGTTATTCCATAAGACTGGCTGTGTCCTTGGATAACCAATATGTTTTAACACTATTGAATAACAGTCTGTGAACCTGAGTCAGAGGGTGTGTGTGTGTATGTGTACACACGCATTGCAGTCTAACATCTGTACTCTAAAACTGATATTAGATATGAGAGCATGTGTTTGTTTGTTTTTCAGTATAATGTCTGTTTACTTAAAAGTGAATTTAGACAAGAAAAGGTGTGTCTGCTTGTGCATGTGTTGGTGTGTATGTGCGTGTGAATTTGTGTGTCAGTGTATGCATGCGTATGTGCATGGATGCAAAGTGTGTGTGTGTGTGTGTGTGTGTGTGTGTGTGTGTGTGTGTGTGTGTGTGTGTGTGTGTGTGTGCATGAGTAAGGTTAGACAATAAAAGGTGTCTGCTTGTGTATATGTCAGTGTGTTCATGCATGTGTAATTGTGTTCATGTACACATGCATTTATACATATGTCTGTGATGAGCGTGTATAGGCCTGTGTGTGCATATGTGTGCGTGCATGTGTGTTTGTGTGTGTGTGTGTGCATGCGTGCATGTGTGCGTGCGTGCGTGCGTGCGTGCATGCGTGCCTGTGTGTGCTCTGTGTTTATATATGTGAGCGCATATGTTTGTGTGTGTATGAGTTCATGCTTTCAGGCAAATGTTAATATTTTGAATTACTGAGCACATGTGTCTAATCCTGTGGCCTATGCAGATTAGATGGCAGACAAATTTAGATAATAACTGCCATGGTAATTAACAAATTGACTTCTTTTCCTGACACTTTTGAGGGCTTTTCCTTGAAGTCATTTGCCACTAAAACAAACCGGAATACCTAAAATGTATGAAGCACGTCTAACAGACTTTGGCAGTATGTTCTGTGCTTGAAAAAAGTTGTTGCTAAATCCACGCATAACTCATTTCTGAGCATTTTACATATTGTGGTAAGACTGTCTGTTATTTAACACTCATGAAATGATTAACAATCACTAATGAGTAATAAACTGAATAAGTATTGAGTTCATTGTTGCAAGTGAATACTTTTGAGGGTTTTTTTTTCACTTTCTTTCCATATATTGTATGAAAATTGATGAACCAGTGACATTATATCTAGTACATATCAACAAAAAGGGGGGGTAATAATACGCAAGGTGTTGGCATATCTTATTGTCATTTGCGCCATTAATATCTAGGCAGCTTATTCATTTATAGCGTATAACAGAATAATAGAGTGAAACATTTGCAGGGATTTGTGTGTGTGTGTGTGTTTTTTAACCAGCACAATTGTTTCATATGCAAATTTGAGAGCAAATAAGTATTCTTTTGCTTTGTTTGTTTTTTTTGTGTGATTGTTTCCATTTTTTTAATGCTAACATCCACACAGTGTGTGGTGTGAAACTAACGCACTAGCCAACAGACCTTATAAATGAAAGCAAGCATTTTGTGTGGTTCTTTTCAAATCTGCATGCTTTAAATGAAATGTTCTTTCTGATTGACATGTCTAGAATGGGATTACACCATTCTGTGCACTACTGTCCACTAATACAGCAACATGTACCATGAGATTGAGACAACACTAACACATAAAGCGCAGCTGAAATCATGCGCATTTTCTTTTAATGTATTGGTGTAGCGTTCTTACAGCTAAAGAACCATGCCTGAAGAATACCTAACGCAGATAGATTGAATGATGATACCCGAGTTGAAGATTTTAATGATGATTCTTTAGTTAACCTTTTACTGCATTTTAAAGTATAGATTGAATGATGATACCCGAGTTGAAGATTTTAATGATGATTCTTGAGTTAACCTTTTACTGCATTTTAAAGTATTCCTTTCAGTTTCATTTTCTATTGATGAGCCTTGAGTATATGTAATGAATGAACATTTTTATGTTCATCTGAATAAATGAGTGAGTGCATTGTGCACACATGAACTTGGTAGATGTCAGTTATTTTCTGTTCCATCATGATATTCATTCTTTGGTTGATGTGTAAAACAATATCCACATAAGATTATTCAGACAGCAAAAAAAAAAAAATGTTCAACAAACTTAATAAATAATAAGTAAATCATGTTGGTTTAAAAGAAAAAAGATTAAATATAAAATATGGATATGAGAAAATACTACATTGAGTTAATTTGTTTATTTACTTTTTTCTTTATTTGTTATTGGGTATGTGTGTGTGTATTGTGTTCTTTGTTGATGTAAGCTGTGTTTCTCTTCATCAGAAGCCAAACGTCTACAAGCTTCACATAGAGTAAGTAACAGGACAGGACTGTTACCTGCATTTCAGCATGAAACTGTGTGTTCTGTAATACTGCAAACACAGATTTTTAACCAGAAAACTACTTCAGACTAGGACTGGTTCCCTATGACTAAGTATCACCAGAACAACAGATCTGCCACTGACGATTTGGAAGAAAGAGTTACAAGTACCTAGACTGCGTTAGATGTCTGAAACGTTGTGAGGTTTGGGTGACTGACATTGATCTGTGCTTTAGTTATCTGTTGGTGTGGGGCCTTTCAACTGCAAAATGAATCACACTTGAAGCTCTAGATTAGATTATCCACTGAACATAGACATCAGGCACAGTCAGGACCATCCCCAACTAACTCAGTGAAATGGATTGTACAAGACCAGACCATAAACTGAATGCTGACCTCACACCACAAAATGAGTCACATTGAGAAGCACAAGACAAGATCCTATTGACTTCCAGCATGAACCTCCAGATTATGAGTCACAGTGAGATGCACAAAACCATACTGTAAATCAGACATCAGCCTCAAGTATGACTCTCTTTCACAACATGAACCAGTGGTGTCATGCTGGACACACTAGTTTAGGTCGATGCTGACTGGTCTTGTTGTTCTATGGTGACTGAGGTTACACATGCAACCAACTGACTGAAACCATTTTATCATCTGTTGGATAACATTCTGAGGATTGTCTCATGTTCAGCAAGTTAAATGTACATAAATCAAAATCATTTTTACATGCAGACTTATTATTGAACTATTTTTAAACACTTAAAAAGGGTCTACTTTCTGACAGTTAACCAGTAAGAACGATGTTTTTCCTAAACATCTTTGAAAGGAAAAAAAAAAGACACCCCCCCCCCCCCCCCTCTCTCTCCTCCCTCTCTCTGTCTCTTAAGAAGCATAGTTGGAAAAAAAAAAAAAGAACACACACACACACACACACACACACACACACACACAAATCCCTGACATAGCAATACACACATGTATTTATGTATACAGATAGACATATGTGCACAAATACATACACACACACATATACATATGTACACACACACACACACACACGCACGCACACACACACACACACACACACACACACACACACACACACACACACACACACACACACACACACACACACACACACACACACATTGCACACACAGCATGCACATATCAACACAAACAAATGTGCTGTTTTAATTGATTCATTGCTTTTCATTTGTCTGAAGTTTTCAGAGCTTGTAATATTGATAACATTTTTTTAGGCCTTACCTAGCCAAATTACTTTGAGTAAAGTACATTTCCTTTATTTAAAGTCAGTTTTGTCCAGGTGTTAGAATGTTTGTTGATGAGCTGTAACTGTTCTAATGCGAGTAAAAGAAGACATGTTTGTGGATGTGGTGCATTTAGAGCAGTAAAATACAAAACAAGTGGTTCAGCACAGCTTGGCAGTGGAGGGCACTTTTCATGGCTGGAGATCAATGACCTACATGATGGAGAGTTCTTACTGGGTTGTCCTTAAAAGTTACTGGACTGGATTTTAGAATTGGATCCCGCTACAAACAGTATGTCAAGAAAACATGATGTGTATAATTGAAGGTTCCACATACCAGTTCAATGATTTTCTGGTTGTCTCTCATTCTATTTGATCTCTGTGTTCATGGATGTGTTCATTGTCTCTCATTCTGTTTGATCGCTATGTTCATGGATGTGTTCATTGTCTCTCATACTGTGTGATCACTATGTTCATGGTTGTGTTCATTGTCTCTCATACTGTGGGATCACTATGTTCATAGATGTGTTCATTGTCTCTCATACTGTGGGATCACTATGTTCATGGATGTGTTCATTGTCTCTCATACTGTGTGATCACTATGTTCATGGATGTGTTCATTGTCTCTCATACTGTGGGATCACTGTGTTCATGGATGTGTTCATTGTCTCTCTCATATCACTATGTTCATGGATGTGTTCATTGTTTGTGGTTTTTTTTCCCTTGTCCTGCTCTGATCTGTTGAGATGTGTGTTTTTTTCTTTGTTACATTGCTTGATTTTCTTTAATGTCTAGATCTGCGATTGTGGATTTTTTCTATTGGAAAGGACAAGCAAAGTGGCCAGCACACTGTATGTGTCTGCACGTGTATGTGTGTGTGTGGGTGTGGGGGCAGGTGGAAAGGGGTATCTGAGGGTGGAGTGATAGTGATGTTAATATGAAATGTGAAAAAAAAACAAACTACCCTCTTCAAGCATAATGTATAGCAATTTCACCCCATCCGTTTTTTTGTTTTTTTTCCAGTCCCTACCGGTGGTCCCCGAAGAGGAGATATTCATTGGCTGGTAAACTACAGCTGAGCTACTGTGGAACTACACCATGCCAGAGACTTGCATACAGGACAGACGTTGCTTGCCATCCATCTCTGGTGCACACATCAGGACAGTCATCAACAGCCACCGCTGACCACTGCAACAAATACAGCAGTGAGCTCTGCAGAATGTGAACTTTTCAGTGGGTCAGCGAACCGTCTTGCATTGGAGCTGATGTTATCCCCGTGACACAGTGCAGGTTCAGAGTCAACTAACTTATCAGAATATCATTGAACGGGTGGTTGGCATTAAGGATGTCAGCACATGTGATGCTGTGCTTTTCTGCTATGTGGGCTGCTATTCTATGGATTGAGGTCTCTGCAAGTACTTCATGGACATGTCCTGTGGTTGGCTAAAATGGGGATTGAACTCAGAGCCAGTTGTGTATAAACTGTTACTGTTGTTTGGGATTGTTGTTACGTGACTTCAGGTGTGTTCAAGCGAAGCATAAGGTGTGGTGGGCTAATCCCTGACTCTTCGACAGAAGAAAACCGCAGTGTTTCGAGGCATGTGTCTCGACTTGGAAGAGGCTGAGAACAACCAAAGATACAACGCTTACTGTCCAAGAATCGGAGAGAATAGGAGTGACCAGTCAGCAATGTGAAAACTGTCCTTGCTTTGCTGCACACAATGACAGCCCAAGCAGTGAAGTTGGTTAGGGTTTTTTTCTTTGAGAAATGAACCTGAGAATAACCAGAGATGATACAGCATTGTTCCCACTTGCAGAGAACCAAAACAGCCCATGATGTGACAGATGATGGTGGCATGTTGGTCGCTGAGATGTCAAGACCGGACCTGTACAACATGACGAGTTCCTTAGTTGATGCCGAAAGGCATGCTCTCACTCTACACATTGTTGATCATGTTTGAATGATGCAAGGTTCTCAGTGTTTTAGTTGTGCACTACTGTGATGTTGATACCAGTGTCTACTGGCACAATATTTGTTTTCTCCATTTCTCTCTCTCATACACACACTGTAGAAGTGTTGCTTCTGTAGTATGCGGCTGGGTGTGTGTGTTGGCTGCCAATGTATCGAGTCGGTCCTGTATTGATATTGTTAGTTCTGCAGTAAATAATCCACAGACGTGGCTGTTGTGGACATCAGTAACCACACAGTTCCTCTCAGTCACTAGACAATTGTACTTCATCTCATCTGTGGACCATACTTAGTTCAGTGCTCTCAGTTTTAGGTATGCTTCTAATGCACAGTTTATGTGCAGTCAGTCCTGCTACAGTTGCCATGTGTCGTCTTAGTAGCACAGCGAGGGTTGCTAGCTGTTACAGGAATGTCTCATTAGTAATTTCAGCTGTGGTCATCAGTCATGAAGGCTGCTCTGCTGTAAAGGGTTGACAAGTCAACACTTCAGCAGTCTTGATCAAACAAATAATCCACAATCGTCTTCAGGTAATACATGGTGGGCACAACCCCCAAGTGATATTAACCAAGAGAGCTAAGATTGCCATTCCTTGTGGTAACATGTAGCTTTAAATGCCTTCAGCTGTTTAATTCAGCCACACTTTTCTGTGGGCTGTGGAATAACACTGCCTTTGTTAATTAACAGCTAATGAAATAGGACAGATCATGTGTGAACAGATGAAGTATAGTTGATGGGATAACACTGCCTTTGTTAATTAACAGCAAATGAAATAGTACAGATCATGTGTTGACAGATGAAGTATAGTGGATCACTCTTATCCTCAGTTCATCCTGGCGACACTTGACGTCTGTAGAAAAAGTAAACATATGACGCTGAGCATGACCAGAGAAACACAGCTGTAAAACATACACCCTGCTGTTGTTTCATAGGTAGGTCTGTACAGTAACATGTTGGACGTTATGCTGATGTTTGCTGACAGCAGATGAGTAGTAGTGATGGTTGCAGCAATTTTGCTGGCACAGTGATCCAACTCTCATACCTCATTGTAACATCACCTCTCCTCAAAATGTGATAGTTCTCATCTCTTGTTTACTTTATATCATACATTGCATCTACCTTTCTTAAAAAGAAATCTACTCTTTCGGAGTTTTTTTGTAAAATGTACCAACATTTTCCTTACGATTGTAACGTCTTACTTTCTAAACATTATAGTTAGAATTGTTATTTACTTCTGCTTGATTGTTGAGTATCTATTACAGGACTGCTTCCAGTTTGTCATAATGATAATTTGACTAGTGCATTGATCAATAAGTAAAATTCAAGAAATTAGGATTAAGTGTATGAGCAGTGACCTTAGCTGCTGTGATACTTGAACTATGCTTAGCACGCACACCACATGCAAATCAGATACAGAACACCAGTTTCCTTAAAGAAAAGGTTTAGGGTGTTTTAAACAGTCCAAATTCCTCATCTGAACTGCAAGCGGAAGAACATGAGTTTAGCACACAGAGGCACACTTTATGTGCAGTCCTGGTGTTACCTTATAATTTTGTCAGGTACCTGTCAGACGACCTGTAGTCTTCTGTATCAGAAAAGAAACAGACATGTTAGTCAGAGAGTATGATATAACACCACTGTCGTCGATGGCTTCATGATCGGTTTAGTACCATCTGACTGCAAACATCACCATCATTATTGTCATCACCATCAGTATATATATAGATACCAGCATCACTGCTGTCATCATCATCATCATCATCGTTATCATCACCAAAACCACAATCAGTGTGCATACCAGCATAATGTTCACCCACTATGGACCTCTTGCATTTAGATTATTTTGTGAAAGAAGGTATGCTTGGTTTCAGTGCTTGCAAAACTATGTTTGAAAACTTGTTTATTTATGTATGCAGGTTCAATTTACTCATAAATTTGATAGGTGTGTATATGTGAGGGGGGGGGGGGGGGGGGGGGGGGGTAGAGGGGAATGAATACAGGGAGAATATTCAATGGAAGAATGAGGGTTGCTGGGTGATAGAGAGGAGTCATGGAGAGAAGACAAGGTAGAAAGAAAACAAAGAACAGTACAAAGCAAAATGGATGATGCTTGTCACGAAGTGAGCTTTTGTTCTAACATTTCAACCTTTTGAAAGTTAGTACTGGCATGTGTACGCACTGGCAAGACAAACTGAAATTAAAGGATCTGAAATAACTGGCACCTCTTATTAACATGACATGTATTAATGAATGTTGACACAGGAAGCTGTCTCCAAACAGTCATGACTGACAAGTGTTTCATCAATATATTGTGATTGAATGTTGTCTCAAAAAGATGGCTGCACATGTGTCCATCAAACTATACCTCTTGCAGACAGTCTACCTAGCTGTCAAATGATACCTCTTGCAGACGGTGTTTCTGTGTGGAACACAACAAAACAAGTGTTCATTTCAACAGATTTTGACTTGAAACACAGCTAAAGTTATTTGAACAAAATGACAAACGTGGTGTGTGGTTTGTAAAACAAGTCCACATCCCAAGAAAAAAAAAAAAAAAAAGCAAGGAAATCGTCTTCACTTGTTCTGTTGACGGTAATGAGATAATGAAATACAGAGAGCTCAGAGATGGACAAGTTGTATTATCAGTAGAAAAGCGAGGTTTTGCTTGTGTTGTTGACTGTAATAAGATACTGAAATACAGAGAAAGCTTAGAGATGGACAAGACTTTGTATTATCAGTTGAAAAGTGATGTTTTGCTCTTCTGTTGACTGTAATGAGATAATGAGATGCACAAAAAGCTTAGAGATGGACAAGACTTCGTATTATCAGTTGGAAAACAAGGTTGAGAAAGTTTTTTTGTTGCTGTTGTTGAAATGTGTGTGGTTACTCATAATTCGTTTTCTCAATAGCTGGTGACCAAAGTATATTCAGT
The DNA here is from genome assembly GCA_016801955.1 of Conus betulinus. Lineage (NCBI taxonomy): Eukaryota > Metazoa > Mollusca > Gastropoda > Neogastropoda > Conidae > Conus > Conus betulinus. Next base: position 60,135 of record JADBJO010001426.1, read on the forward strand.
CACGTTTTGTGTCGTCATAGATCCCTCAAGCGCCCTCCATGCCTTGTCTCTGCTCCTTTTTTTCTCTCTCCCCTAGCGACCTGTTTTATGCTGTGGGTACAGTGCCCTTTCCTTCTTCACCTTTCTGCCAACAATGAGCGTGTTTCTATGTGCAACTGTACGGAGCCCATTTTGTATTGGTTTGTGTCCCACTGCCTGCACTGAGCTCAGTGAGTACAGCTGTGAGTTCACAGACGTAGCCAGGTCTGTGTCCATGCCATAACCATTGGTATTTCAGTACTCACCTGGGCACAGAACATTGTCATCACAGTCAGACGCTGGTTTGACCCATGGGTGCCCAAACCATCATCACTGGCATGTTCATCGCCCATCATGATGTTACATTTGGATGGTGTTTATGTGGTATTGAATGGCTACCTCCTCCCCTCCTCTACTCTCCTGAGAATGTCAGCCATGTCACTAGTTGGGGGCATCAATTTTAAACTTGAACACGCTGGCACAGTAGTTTGTCTCAGAACCGACCCCACAACCACTGAAGTGACACAGCTGATTTGTTTATTGAGGTGATCTAACATGTCAAACGCTATTGTCATCCCCCGTCCTCCCACCTCACACCAGACTGCTTCAAAATGCAACATGATGACACACTGAAATTCTAACCCTGTTCTTTGTTTCCCCGATCTGGACAGAATGTCTTTTTCATGAGCTTTAAACAAGATTTAAATGGTATACCATTTGAGTAGAATTTTGCTCACATTGTGATAGCTGTGTTCCAAATACTGGTGCGTAGGTTTGTGTCATCATAATCATTTTATACCATCTCACTTATTTTGTCGTTTGTTCTTCTGTTGTATTTTACCACATGGATTGCTGTTCACACTTGTGTATGGCTTTTGATCCACTTTAGATGTCATGTCATCTGACTTTGATTTTTGAAAAATGCTATTTGTTGTTTTTTTGTATGTTTGAGCTATTGTTAAGAATCATTATTTTCCATTTATGGTATATTTGATTTTGGTTTTATTTAAATAACATCATTATAGTCATATTTATGCATTTATTGATTATTTGTCTTTTTAAATTTGAATTACTATGACTGTTTTTGCTAGTTAATCTGGTTTTTATACTGCTTTCTTCTGATTTAATGAATAGTTTACAATTAGTTCTTGTGAATGATCACCTGGTGTCCATCACATTTTTATTGGTAATATCACACATCATTTCACACTGCATTATTTTCATTTTGGTGTTGGATGTATCTTTAGCCTCTGCCGCTGTATGTGTGGTGTTCCCCGTTATATGATTGGTTAAGATGATTGTAGATCATTAAATTGAATTTTATTCTCCTCAGAATACTGCCATTTTTGTTGAGCCTGTGGATGTAACAATGCTTTGTTGTAAGCTGTATATCCAGTATTTATTGGTGGGTTTCATCATTACTTTCATCAGTTAGTCATGCATATAACCATGATTCAAAGTTGTGTTCCTTGTTTTTTTGTTTAATCTTTCCTCTTAGGTCCAGGGTCCCATTAGTTAAGTCTGTTGGATGGTACTTCCATTTATCCCTTCTGTTGTGTCTGTTTTTGTGTTAAAGTGTATGTTTGTGCTGAATCAGTTCATAGTGCTCATGTGGAATGTTTGAACTAGAGCTGGCTTGTCTTCAGTGGATGTGTCATTTTTGTGTTCAGTGTGTCCCCAAGTTGCCATTCTGAAAATGATAACTATTGCTGTGTTCTCATTCTGTTGTTTACATGTTTGCTGTGTATGGGTTGTGAGATATGCATTTCTACATCTGTAAAGTGTAGTAGACTATATAGCAGTGTGTAGAATACTAGTTGTATGTAGAGTGCCAATATGTCCAGTAGCTTGCTTGCTTGGAATTGTCAGTGTAATATGGGTTACAAGTTCAAACACACATACAAAAAAATGAGTTGGTGTGTTTGTACCAAGTATTCTGTAGCAGTTGTTGAATTAGCTTACAGGTGGTCGAAGCTTGAACATGACACTTTTACAGTCATGGATATTCATCACTTTCTTTCTATTGTACTTTGCAGATTCCTTGCAATGCGAAATGAGAGTCAACAGTACCGTTATTTGTACTGGCTTCTTTAGACATTTGGAGCAGACCCTAGCGCCTGTTGAGTTACCTGTAGTTCATTCATAAAAGAGGTTGTCGGCCAAGAAAGCACGGAGAAGGAGGTTAAGGGGAGCGGGTGTAGAAGGGGAGAGGAGGGTGAAGAAGGGTAGCTGCAGATGGAAGATGCAGATTAAGGGGGAAAATGTGCAGAGAGAGGGGAGGGAGAGACAGTGGGGGGAGTGGGCATGACTGTTTGCCCAGAGGACCGAGGTAAGACGAGGACACAGAGGGCGGAAAGGTAGGAGAGGCAGAGACCCACGGAGAGAAGAGAGATGATTGTAGATAATACATAGGCACAGCAGGACAAATGTAAGAGGAGGGGATGACTCATGAAGAGAGCAGAGGCGATAGTGGATCATACGAGGGTGTAGAGGGAGAAAATGTAGAAGTGAGGCCCAGATACAGTCCAGGGGAAAAAGGGTGGTGATTGTCAATGGCATAAAGGCACAGTTGGGGAAAATGTAGACGGTAGAGAATCCCAGAGAGAAGAATGGTGGAGATTGTGGATGATGTGAAGGCACGGTAGAAAAAAGTGTAGAATGGGGAGATAGCTAAAGGAGAGAACACAGGTGATTGTGTAGATAACAGGAAGACACGGGAGGAGGGAATGTAGAATGGGGAGACGGAATGTTTAAGGAATGTAGAGCAATAGTAGATGATATAATAATAATGATAATGAGGACAATTTTCATAGCACCCCTCCTAACAACCTTGGCTACAGGGCACTTTACAAGTTCTATTAAATCAATATTTAAAATACATGAAGGCACATATGGGCAGAGGAAAGATGACGATTCTCCGTGAGAGCAGGAATATGTACTGCAGACAGAGTCACCATCAGAGGCTCAATTGCTGTTCTGCAGTACACTGTACTAGCTCAGAGCCCCTTACCTCGCTGATCCCTTGCATAATGTGCTAGCTCACAAAGCAAGATGGTGACGACAGTAGGTCAAGTCTGATTGGCTGTTGGAACAAGGGCCCCAGACATTTTCAGTTCAGGTGTTTTCATGCTAACCCAGTGAACTGATTGGCTGTTGGGACAAGGCCCTAGGCATTTTCAGTTCAGGTGTTTCATCCATACCCTGTGAACTGATTGGCTGTTGGGACAAGGCCCCAGACGTTTTACAGTTCAAGTGTTTTCATCCACACTCAGTGAACTGATTGGCTGTTGGGACAAGGCCCTAGACGTTCAAGTGTTTTTTCATCCACACCCAGTGAACTGATTGGCTGTTGGGACAAGGCCCCAGACATTTTACAGTTCAGGTGTTTTCATGTGTACCCAGTGAACAGTCAGTGGGACAGTACCACAGAAACAGAAACTTGGTCAATCAAATGCTGGGGCTGCAGTGCACAGGTCTAAGGTGATCGTAAGAGGAAGTGTAGATGGGAGGGGGATTGTAGAAGTCCAAGGGAGAGAGTTGAGGTGTTAGATGATGACAAGACAGAACATTCAATAACCTTCAAAGAACAACCTTATGCATGTATGATTTGGATAGCAAAGAAGGAAAAATGAAGGGAATGTGGGATTTCGATTAACGGCAGAATAATTCCCAATACCAAGATGGAATTGCTAAAAACTGATTTTAAAAGCATTCAGTTTTTATTTGTAAAAATAATGCTTTTTTTTATATTTAAAGATACCTTTTCTTATACAGTTATTCATACAAAATTTCATGTTTTCAATAAAAGTGCGCATAACAATCCTTCAAAGATCATTTTCATCTCTATGTACCTGAACCGATTGTAAGATCTGTTTTATTTTTCGACATAGACATTCTTTTACAGTACATGTAAATGAAATTCATAATTCAGTTGATTATTTTGCTCATTGTTTATCAAATTAGCACAAGAAATTCCATGAATGTGATGGTATTCATAAAATGCAGAGCCTATCCTTTATAAATTAAGCCAGCAATTTTTTATGTTAATTTTACCGATTATTTTCATTTTGGTACCAACATGGGAAAAAAGGGATCAGGGAGGTAGTGTTGGTCAGGGTGGGGATGTAGAGAGGACAGAGCAAGTATGCAGCAGAATGGAAGGGTATGGATAGTAACATTGAGACAAAGGGGGGACTTTCAAAACCTTAAACGCTTGGGTAGTTATTCATGAGTGGTCATTCGTCCAAAGCTTGATATGCATTGGCAGTTATTGACAAGTGGTCATTACTAACAAAGCAGATGTACTTAGGTAGTTATTCATGGGTGGTCACTATTGTGGAAGTCTGAAACGTTTAGGTAGCTACGAGTGAACATTATTGCCAAAATGTATGGATGATCATTACTGTCAAAACCTGAGATGTTTGGGAAGATATTTACAGGCGATTACTGTCAAAACCTGAGATGTTTGGATAGCTAGTTATTTATGGATGATCATTACTGTCAAAACCTGAGATGTTTTGGGTGCCCAGTTATTTATGGGTGATCATTACTGTCAAAACCTGAGATGTTTGGGTTCCTAGTTATTTGGGTGATCATTACTGTCAAAACCTTAGATGTTTGGGTGCCCAGTTATTTATAGGTGATCATTACTGTCAAAACCTGAGATGTTTGGGTACCTAGTTATTATGGGTGATCATACTGTCAAAACCTGAGATGTTTGGGTTCCTAGTTATTTATGGGTGATCATCATAACTGTCGAAATCCGAGATGTTTGGGTACCTAGTTATTTATGGGTGGTGATCATTACTGTCAAAACCTGAGATGTTTTGGGTACCTAGTTATTTATGGGTGATCATTACTGTCAAAACCTGAGATGTTTTGGTGGTTACTGAAATGCATTAAATTATTAAATAGATGGTCACAACTGCTAAAGCCTGAAATGCTTAGTTATTGATAGCTCATCATCATCCTATCAAAGCTTGAAATACCTTTTTTTTAAGTTAATTATGGTATTCACGACAGTTCAAGCCTAAAATACTTAGTTATCAGTGGGTAGTCACAAGTGTTAGAGCCTGAAATACTTGTTCATGAGTGGCCATTCTATCAAAGCTTGATATGCTTACATAGTTATTTTGAGTGATGACATCATTACTGTCTAACCATGATGTGTTCAGGTAGTGATTCATGGTTGGTCACTACTGTAAAAGCCTGAACCTTCAGATTGGTATTTGAGTGGTCATCAATATCAAAACCCGATATGTGTTGGTAGTTGAATTTGTTACTGCTAATAAAGCTTGAAATAGTGGGATCGATATTTATGGATGGTCATTACTATCAAAGCATGGAGGTAGTTGTTTATCATAGCCATCAACATCTGAGATGACAAAATATCTGAATGACAAAATCCAGTCTTGTATAGCGTACACACATACACACCACACAGAAAGCAACAGAGTAAAATCTTTTGAGAAACTGACTGAATGTTTTTTTGTTTCCTGTTGTGTTGTGGCAGTTCAGTGTTTTCATACAAAATTAGATTTGCCAATTTGTACTGGACGTTTTTGTTTGTGTACAATTTCTCTGACAAAAACAAGGTCTTTTGTTCGATTAATAAAACTTTTTTAAACTGTGAGCTTTGTTTTTTCTTTGTCTTTCATTATAATGCGCACATATTTTTCACAATCTGCCTGTATGTACTCAACACATACACAAACACATACAGGACATATGAACAAAAACAAAAGTTTCCTGAAAACAAAATGGAACAATGGAATGCTGTGCATTAACTTTTATTTACAACTGCAGCAGCATATTTATGTGATCGAATCAGTCATGTCTGTATGCAAATAGATTTTGATTAACCAGCCCGAAAAATTCTGCAAACAGAAAGACATGGATTCCGCTTTGTCAAATAATGTACATTCTAAAAAATAAATATTGTGGAAGCTCTGCAACGATTTTCTCTCTCCCCTTCTCTCTCTCTTTGAAAAATACAGAAATGGATGTTTAGGCACTTAAACAACTCACACACACACACACACACACACACACACAGTTTAGAAGTGTGCAGAAAATAACAACCGATGACCTTCTTGAAAGCAAATATTAAAATCATACCTTTTACATAATACATTATCATCATTATGATATATAATAACACAACAACAAATATTAAAATCATACCTTTTACATAATACATTATCATTATGATATATAATAACACAACAACAAATACTAAAATCATACCTTTTACATAATACATTATCATTGTAATATATAATAACACACACAAAGAGTCTGCGTCATGAACATGTAAGAAGGGTCTGAAAACTGCCCATCCATCTCTCCATCAAATAGCATGGTTACAACGGCTTCGCTTTTTGTTTTTAATCTTCAACACTAATAACAATGTATTCTCTAGCTTATCATGACAAACACTAACATTTTATGCAACTAACAACTTCTCTGACATCATTCTCTGAGCCATACTACTGAAATAGCCGTTTACTAACCATGCAAGGCACCGTAGTGCAATGCCAAGTATCATAGGTGGGCCAAATCCCCACTCTGAGGCGTTCATTTTTGTGAGTTGTTTGGCCCCGTCTGGGCTACTATCCTAACTTCAGTATGCAATGAGCTTGCATGAGAAAGCAGCTATATGTGTAGATATGGCACAAAAGATTGCAAACCATATGTCCACAGCACTGATCATTATAAAACATTATCTACAGATATATCAAATATGTTTTTCAAGGGTAGTCTTTGAAGAAGATTGTTTCAAGAGAGACGATCACTACAAAGTGTGTTATATGACAAAATGCAAAGTCGATCATAATTAAAACAAGTTTCACATGAGATCACTTTTTTTCAGAGCCTTGCATTAATTTTGGCCAAGTGAAGAGACTTCTGATGCATTAAGTTTGGCAAAACTCATGTAACTTCTTTTTCATCATAAATGTATATAAATCATACCCACATGTCATTAACTCATCATCCTAACTCTTTTATGTTTCTTCGTGTCTCAACAAATCCAAAAACACTACTGAATTATGATGTCATCTCTTTGACAGTTTCTTTCTATATAACAATCTGTTGCGCTACAAATTAGCATTAAATATCGAGATACTTATTTCAACATACCACCGCCACTGATTTGCAGTCTGTCTTACCATTTCAACAACTGGTTTCTTAATAATTCACCTCACTTAAGCTTTGAGCAAATATCAGATAGGGACATGCAGTTACAGGGATATTAATGAAGGAACGTGGCTGATGGTGTAGATCTCAAACCATTCAAGCGGTCAGACATCTACAGGCTGAAAACCTTTCCCGTCTATGTAGTACTAAATAGGTCCCTGATTCAGTTCAGGAAAATCAAGGCAGCAGGAGGAGAGGAATGGGTTCCCACAGAGAACTTCAAACTGTTAACTGCTCCTATATACTGCCATCTGTGATACATTTATTTATCTGTTCAACCATTCAGGTACACCATGTAGGCAATGATACATTTTATTTATCTGTTCAACCATTCAGGTACACCATGTAGGCAATGATTTTATGTAAGATCACTGACGTAAGGGGACCGTCATTTTTTTTATACTATTCATTCATGATGACTAATTCTCATGCTTTTGGATAAGGTTTGAGACATCAGATTATTATTCAACACTGTAAGGAAGTCAATTAGATTTTAGTCTAGTTAATATTTTAAGATTATATGTGATTAATTGAGTAATTCTGCATCACCAGCAATTTCTTTACAAAGCAGTCCCTAATGGCAGATCAAGCACATAGACTGTCTCTCTCACACACACACACACAAACACACACACACACAGAGCAGTTGAATATTTGTAACTAACAACCAGACATATTCTATAATACCTATAGCACTTGATGCTCTAACTGCAATGGCTCTTTCACAACCAGCACTGACACAATCAGCCATGCAAAGAATCTGCACTGTGGTGGTTACCTCTTCCATCTTCATCTTGCCATCATTTCTTATACATCTTAACCAACTATCTGAAATTTTTTAAAAAAAAAAAATCTCCAATATTGTGGGGGAACATCAACAACAGCATCTCCCTCAAATGTGAGCAAACTATTAACAACGAAAGGCTAGTTTCTTGTCTTTGTCTTCTGAATATTATATCTGCTTTACAGCATACTTACATAAACAACTGCTCTCTTCCGAACCCATCCCCTTCTTCAACCTCAGCAACATTCTCAGTAAAAACCAATCACATATGGTATCATGAAGAACTTCTATGTGTGTTCGTAACAGCATACCAACCTTCTGTGTACAATAAGCCTCTTTGCACTCTCCTGTGACTTTCTTTCGTCTTGTAAGCAACCTTCCATAGGTGAGCCTTTCCTTCCTCACAAGCTCCACATTCCATCAATCTCCTATCAAAAAACAACCCAGCGCTTCCATATGCCTCTCAGCCTGCCCTGACATGAAGCAAAAAAAAACTTTCTCATTATACATGAGCAACCTGACATGATAAAAAAAACAAAACTTCAGTTCACCTCACAGGGAAATAACCTCATAAGATAACAGCATTCTGGGAAGTGGGGAGAGGGGGGGGGCTATGGGTGCATAAACAAGCTCTTGCATCATCAAAGTTCTACAACAGTGGTAATCTTTTCTAACATTAACAATTGTCATTCAATTCACATAAGAAAACAGCAACTTTGACATCCTGACCTATCTTCTACTTACAACTCAGGCAAACTTCTTTTGCCATTTTACTTTTCGAAAACAAACAAAACAAAAAAAAATGCACACAGAAGTGAAACAAATGTATTTTGTTTTTATGAAATGATCTGGCTAAGATATATTTAAAACAAAAAGGAAGGAACAAAGAGGAGATGGGTGGTAAGATATCAGCTTCTTCAACAGCATTATATGGCGGCCTGTTCAATTCTCTTACATAGAAAGAGCCCCAGTGTGCCCAACTTGGGCCAGTCTAATCAGAGCACCACTAATGGTAGAGTCCATGTTTGGTACGTCACAGCTTACATTCAAATTCAACACCCACTCCTACCTCAGAGCTCCCAAGATGGGGGACTGAAATAACATGACATAGACACCCTCAAAACTGGGCCACACAGTTGATGTGCAGTGAAACTGCCAATTTTCAAGTCAGATGCCTTTTTGGACTTTGGACCAGCACATCTAACTGTAAACTCTGTAAACTCTACCTGTAAACTCTGTGAACTCAGCCATCAAACTACCTTCAGCTAGAATGAGAGGGCCAAGGAAAAGTGATTTTTAAAAACTCACCATGGGAGAAAACACAATACCAGAAAATGTACAAAGAAACATTGCAATAGAAGCTTCCATGTTTAAGATTCTCTCTCTTTATACACTCAATTTCTCTGCTGCATTTTTTCTACTTCTGCAGCTGCTGTACCTCCAACTATAACCATTCTCCAACATACACAGAACGTACACAGAACGCATTATAATGGATTGCTGGCAGTCACAACCATGGGCTTCTATTTTAACAAACAAGGAATGGAAAAACAAGTAAACATTTGAGTCCTATGAGTCCAAAAAGGAACAAGGGAGATCACACTAGGTGCACAGCAAGAGTGATCCACTCTTCTGTAAATCACCCATGCAAACAAAATACGCAACGGCAATGAAAAAAAGTTACATCAAACAATCTTAAATCAAATCAGTACTTCTATCAGCAACATTCCACATCAGAAGCTTTTTTTTTTCTTTAATGAACCCATACTGAAGCAGCCATGTTGCCTTTTCGGAAGAGGCACATGCTGGGCATTTTTGTTTAAAGAATAAAATGCCAACACTTTGATTATGGGATCTTAAACATTCTTATTTTGAACACCTTGTGTCTACATTCAAAAGGGGATTTACACACCAGCGCATTGACACTGAGGGAGAGACAGGGGAAGGGCAGGGGAGGGGGGGGGGGGGGGGGGGGGGGCGGGGACTGCCATCTCGACCTTAAGCTCAGCACACAGAGTTCAGGCTCCAGAAAATCAGGATGAAGTCTGAATGCCCACCTCTCTCACACCCTCACTTTTCCAGCAACTTTTGCGACATCGTTCTTACCATTCTTCATTGTTTACATGCTTTCCACCTGAACACAAGATGCACTCATCCTTCAACTATTTTCTTTCAACTTCTTCACATTTCCAAATTCTTTTTTTTCACATTTCATCTCCCAATAAGTCGTCTTTTTTGTGTGTGATTTTTTACATTCCATCTTTCCAGTACTCACGGGTTATTCATTTCTTTCCACTCAGCTTCCAATTTTCTGTTTGTCCCATTCTAAAACTGTCCATTGTCCATTACATCACATCTTTTGAAACTAGCCTAGCACCAACCTTATTTCCATAATCGGATTCATCACAATAATATTAATCACAGTGTGTCACAAAGAGCAGAAGAAGGTGTTGGTGAGGTAAGTATCAACTAAGATTTATTTCAAAACATTTTGCTGTTAGTATCATATAATTATAGAGTATGAGTTTAATTACATATTCATACAGTAAACTTGTTTCATGTGTTTCTTTTTTGTTGTGCTGAGGTACAGATGGCCACTGAACAAAGGCTACATAAAAAACACACTAAACATTTGCTGTCAAAAGAACTGTACATTGCTGTTCAAATAACAAAGCAAAAATAACTCTATGTGTGCATGTGCCCGTGCGTGCATGCGTGCGTGCGTGAGTGCGTGCGTGCATGCGTGTGTGTGTGTGTGTGTGTGCGCGTATATATGTGTGTGTGTGTGTGTGTGTGTGTGTGTGTGTGCGTGCGCGCGTGCGTGCGTGGATGTGTATGTTTGAAAAAATGTTGTGTGTGCATGTGTGTGTGTATATGTTTTTCAATTTCACAGAAAATGTCACAATTCTTGGTGGGGGGGGGGATAAAATATTACCCCACCTCACCACAACCATTCATGACAACCAGTAAAACAAAAAGAAGAAAAATTTAGAAGGAGAGGGGGTTAGTTACAGCCAAGGACATTGACAAACAAAGCACAGGACAAGACACAATGCATTTCAACCTCTTGGGTCTTCTTCAGATAAGTCACCTTTGTTCTTTGTTTGTACTGTCCTAAATGTTAAATGTGATCTGTTTTTTGCCTGAAGAAGACCCAAGAGGTCGAAATGCATTGTGTCTTGTTCTGTGCTTTGTTTGTCAATGTCCTTCGCAGTAACTAACCCCCCCTCTCTTTCTAAATTTTGCTTCGTTCTCTGCCCTCAGTCACTCCATTTTGAAAAAGAAGAAATAAAAAGATTGGAGCAACACAACTTTCATCCCACAACAAATACAAAAAACAAAGATATCTGGCTCACATCAAATCAAAAATATTTATCTGGTAATGACATATTGCTGTGTGAAAGAACAACCAACCAATATACGATATTACAGATAAATATGCTTTATGAAACGACAGAACATTATTCTTCCCTCAGTACAAAGTGACTTAACGGTATTACAAAAAATGATGCAACAAGGCTAGGTAAATGAATGAAAATGAGCACAGCTTTTGGCTGTTTAATGAAACCACTTTTTTCATCCCATCTCTCAGCACTGTTGTGATGGGTCTTTCTGTTTCGTTGTTTTTTATTTTTAAAAACAAACTAAAAGGGGGGAGGCTGAAAAAAAAATGTAGGGCTTCTCATGTTGCGCATTTGAGTGCAACATACCAAGCTAAATCAATAACAGGCAGCAAAACCTCTAACAATGGTAAGCTAGTGTGGTAAAGCGTCAAAAAAGGACACAGACTCATGCCATGAAATTCTCCTTTATGCTTTTGACAATGATATAAAATCTGTGGCTCAGCCACAAAAGTCAATGCAGGTCCAGTATAAAGTAAAAGCATAACAGTTCACATTTTGTGTTCATACAGGAGAAAAGGAAAAAGAAAGAAACAAAAAAAGAAAAGAAAGAAACGAAAAATCAAAGAAGTGTCATAGCAGTGTCACAGCAATCTCTATCATCACGTGGCAGATATCAGTCATTTCCACCTCCCTTTCTTCCCCTCTCCCTCTACTCCCCCTATCCTTCCCCGAGAGTGGTATGGTATGTGAATGCCATCCCCACCTCCATCCCATCCCCACTCCTCTCCCCTTCCCCTCAATGCTGAACTGTGTATCAGACACATGAAAAACAACGGAATTTACCAGTAAAAGTAGTTTTCTTTAATGTACTTGCCTGTCCAAACAAGTGCTTGAAGGCAAAAGAAAGACACTTTGGGGGTACACAGTAAATTGGAATGTGGCAGAAAGCATCAGAGGTTTTGTTGTTGTTGTTGTTGTCGTACCCTGGCTAAAAGACTTCAGGGATCATCCAAGCAACCGAAGTACTTGAACACTATGGTACAAATGCATCAACTGGGGATGAGAACATCATGTTGACTCTGCCTAATCTCCAGGAACTATGGAGGCATGGAACCTGCTCACTGTCTCCACAGAAAGCTTTGGAGGGCAAACATGGAAGTTTCTTAGACTGCTGGGCTCTGTAACTGGTCTCCACTTCCCTTCTATTTGGGAACCAAAAACGAATGGAAATCTCAAATGACACATGAAATATGAAAAGAAACAAACAAGTCGGGTATGACCAAGAGAAGGGCTGACACAAGCCTGCCAACTGGAGATGCCAACACAGAGCACACAGCACCACCAAGGAGACATCCCCACCAAAAAGAATGGCGAAACCACCCGAGGGACAAGGTAGTGGTACTTCTGTAACAGGACCCTTCTGGAAAAGTACATTTCCTGCAGGAATCTTGTCTGGGCCTGAAGTCAAAGGGGAAAGGGGGGTCCCAAAGGAAATCTTCAGTCCTACCCATACCAGACGAGATGCTCTCCTACTGAGGAAAAATAGGCCGAAAGAAGCGAGAAGTAGGAGAGACACAGCCTCATGAAACCTCTTAAAGGTCTCAGGAAAGGGAGTTCCCACAGGATGAAGGAACTGAACACAGTCTGCCTCGAAGACACACCTTAATTTCCCCCTTTTTTTTCTTCTCCTTTTCTGATTATTACCTTCTCATTCCCTACCGTACGAAACATTGAGTCAATGAGATACCATTGTAATGAAGTGCAGAAAATTTATTCAGCAGTTGAGAAATACTAGCTGCCAGTCACAGGTTAAGACTGATGTCATCGCTGTGGGAATTCCCGAAGAATAGAATAATTCCCCAACTTATTGTTAAACAGATTGTGAACCAGGTGAAAACAAATGATATTTGTCTAATCAGTGGCGTTGCTACTCACTCAAACACAAAATTTATGGCGTCACCATGAACCAGATCTTCCACAAAACATCCCCATACAAAGTACCTTTCTTGGGATGAGACTAGAAAAGATGATAGAAGGACCAGAAAATCCATGGGCATTTTACCCAAATAAAGGGCGTACTGTAATACAATCAACAACAAAAAAAATGTTCTGGATGAATGGCATACGATGAGACTTCCAATAAATAGTTGTTTGGGATAAAGTGCATACCTCTAGACATGATGACTGGTTGAAAACTTAGTACTTTTCTTAATGACAGAGAAGTACAAAACAGAGAAGTACAATTAACTTCAACTGAAAATGAGTCCTAGAAAGACTGATTTTTCACACCCCCCCCCCCCCCCCCCCCCCCCCCCCCCCACACACACACACACACCAGGAGGGAGGAATGGGGATGACTATACAGCAGAAGAGTGTCATCAAGCACTGGCCAAGTATTTTTAACAGCAGTCTTCGAGTCAGTAGACCCTGAATTTGGAACAGCAACATCATCATTATAAGTTTTTTCACCTCAACCTCCTCTTTTTTGCCCACTTTTTCTCTTTTTTAAACTACCTCTCACACTATGCAAGACACTCTCTGGTGGACTTTACTGTTTTTGACATTCGAGATAAAACATCAGTGTTTTACATTCTGTTGTAAGGTGTAGTGACACTTGCACTCTGTGACCAAAAAAAAAAAAAAAAATGGTAAGGAAGAAGGGTAAGGAGAGAGAAAGATGGAAAGGAAGAAAAAGACAGTGAAGACAGACAGACAGGCAAAAAGAAAGGAGGGGAGGAAAGAAAGAAAAAAGGTAGGTAGAAAGAAAGAAAGGAAAAAATACTCAATGAAGAAAATCTACTGTGTAGTAACTATCATCAATACACAGTCATCAGCAAACAGAAGTAGCCTATATGTCTGAAAGTTTGAATGCATGTATGGTTTTACATTTTCACTCACTACCTTTGCCCCTCCCCCGTAAAACTGATCATCATAGATATCTTTATTGTTCAAAACAAAATCATTTTTACTACTTCAAACACATGCTCCAGTATTCTCACAAACATACCTCCATGCAATGGTCAATGTGTCACCTCCATGCAATAGTCAGTGTGTCACCTCCATGCAATGGTTACAGTGTGTCACCTCCATGCAACAGTCAGGTTCCGGTCTTCTCACCAAACATACCCCCATGCAATGGTCAGTGTGTCACCTCCATGCAATGGTCAGAGTGTGTCACCTCCATGCAATGGTCAGTGTGTCACCTCCATGCAATGGTCAGAGTGTGTCACTTCCATGCATGGTCAGTGTGTCACCTCCATGCAATGGTCAGAGTGTGTCACCTCCATGCAATGGTCAGTGTGTCACCTCCATGCAATGGTCAGTGTGTCACCTCCATGCAGTGGTCAGGCTCCGGTCTTCTCATCAAACATACCTCCATGCAATGGTCAGTGTGTCACCTCCATACAATGGTCAGAGTGTGTCACCTCCATGCAATGGTCAGTGTGTCACCTCCATGCAATGGTCAGTGTGTCACCTCCATGCAATGGTCAGTGTGTGTCATCTCCATGCAATGGTAGTGTGTGTCACCTCCATGCAATGGTCAGTGTGTCACCTCCATGCAATGGTCAGTGTGTGTCACCTCCATGCAATGGTCAGTGTGTGTCACCTCCATGCAATGGTCAGTGTGTCACCTCCATGCAATGGTCAGTGTGTGTCATCTCCATGCAATGGTGTGTCACCTCCATGCCTCCATGCAGTCAGTGTGTCACCTCCATGCACTGCTCAGTGTGTGTCACCTCCATGCAATGGTCAGTGTGTCACCTCCATGCAATGGTCAGTGTGTCACCTCCATGCAATGGTCAGTGTGTGTCACCTCCATGCAATGGTCAGTGTGTGTCACCTCCATGCAATGGTCAGTGTGTCACCTCCATGCAATGGTCAGTGTGTGTCACCTCCATGCAATGGGTCAGTGTGTCACCTCCATGCAATGGTCAGAGTGTGTCACCTCCATGCAATGGTCAGTGTGTGTCACCTCCATGCAATGGTCAGTGTGTGTCACCTCCATGCAATGGTCACCTCCACCTCCATTCAATGGTCAGAGTGTGTCACCTCCATGCAATGGTCAGTGTGTGTCACCTCCATGCAATGGTCAGTGTGTGTCACCTCCATGCAATGGTCAGAGTGTGTCACCTCCATGCAATGGTCAGAGTGTGTCACCTCCATGCAATGGTCAGTGTGTGTCACCTCCATGCAATGGTCAGTGTGTCACCTCCATGCAATGGTCAGTGTGTGTCACCTCCATGCAATGGTCAGTGTGTGTCACCTCCATGCAATGGTCAGTGTGTCACCTCCATGCAATGGTCAGTGTGTGTCACCTCCATGCAATGGTCAGTGTGGTCAGTCCATGCAATGTCAGTGTGTGTCACCTCCATGCAATGGTCACAGTGTGTCACCTCCATGCAATGGTTACAGTGTGTCACCTCCATGCAATGGTCACAGTGTGTCACCTTCATACAATGGTCAGTGTGTCATCTCCATGCAATGGTTACAGTGTGTCACCTCCATGCAATGGTCAGAGTGTGTCATCTCCATGCAATGGTCAGAGTGTGTCACCTCCATGCAATGGTCAGTGTGTCACCTCCATGCAATGGTCAGAGTGTGTCACCTCCATGCAATGGTCAGTGTGTCACCTCCATGCAATGGTCAGTGTGTGTCACCTCCATGCAATGGGTCAGATGGTGTCACCTCCATGCAATGGTCAGAATGTGTCACCTCCATGCAATGCTCCATGCAATGGTTACAGTGTGTCACCTCCATGCAATGGTTACAGTGTGTCACCTCCATGCAATGGTCAGTGTGTCACCTCCATGCAATGGTCAGTGTGTGTCACCTCCATGCAATGGTCAGAGTGTGTCACCTCCATACAATGGTCAGTGTGTGTCACCTCCATGCAATGGTCAGTGTGTCACCTCCATGCAATGGTTACAGTGTGTCACCTCTATGCAATGGTCACAGTGTGTCACCTCCATGCAATGGTTACAGTGTGTCACCTCCATGCAATGGTCAGTGTGTGTCACCTCCATGCAATGGTCAGTGTGTCACCTCCATGCAATGGTTACAGTGTGTCACCTCCATGCAATGGTCAGTGTGTGTCACCTCCATACAATGGTCAGTGTGTCACCTCCATACAATGGTCAGTGTGTCACCTCCATGCAATGGTCAGTGTGTGTCACCTCCATGCAATGGTTACAGTGTGTCACCTCCATGCAATGTTACAGTGTGTCACCTCCATGCAATGGTCAGTGTGTGTCACCTCCATACAATGATCAGTGTGTGTCACCTCCATGCAATGGTTACAGTGTGTCACCTCCATGCAATGGTCAGAGTGTGTCGCCTCCATCCAATGCTCAGTGTGTCACCTCCATGCAATGGTCAGAGTGTGTCACCTCCATGCAATGGTCAGTGTGTCACCTCCATGCACTGGTCAGTGTGTCACCTCCATGCAATGGTCAGTGTGTCACCTCCATGCAATGGTCAGAGTGTGTCACCTCCATGCAATGGTCAGAGTGTGTCACCTCCATGCAATGGTCAGTGTGTGTCACCTCCATGCAATGGTCAGTGTGTGTCACCTCCATGCAATGATTACAGTATGTCACCTCCATACAATGGTCAGAGTGTCACCTCCATACAATGCTCAGTGTGTCACCTCCATGCAATGGTCAGAGTGTGTCACCTCCATGCACTGGTCAGTGTGTCACCTCCATGCACTGGTCAGTGTGTGTCACCTCCATGCAATGGTCAGTATGTCACCTCCATACAATGCTCAGTGTGTCACCTCCATGCAATGGTCAGTGTGTGCCACCTCCATGCAATGGTCAGTGTGTCACCTCCATGCACTGGTCAGTGTGTGTCACCTCCATGCAATGGTCAGTGTGTCACCTCCATGCAATGGTCAGAGTGTGTCACCTCCATGCAATGGTCAGAGTGTGTCACCTCCATGCAATGATTACAGTATGTCACCTCCATGCAATGGTCAGAGTGTCACCTCCATGCAATGGTCAGTGTGTCACCTCCATGCAATGGTCAGTGTGTGTCATCTCCATGCAATGGTCAGTGTGTCACCTCCATGCAATGATTACAGTATGTCACCTCCATACAATGGTCAGAGTGTGTCACCTCCATGCAATGGTCAGTGTGTCACCTCCATGCATTGATTATAGTATGTCACCTCCATACAATGGTCAGTGTGTCACCTCCATGCAATGATTACAGTATGTCACCTCCATGCATGGTCAGTGTGTCACCTCCATGCAATGGTCAGAGTGTGTCACCTCCATGCAATGGTCAGTGTGTCACCTCCATGCAATGGTCAGAGTGTGTCACCTCCATACAATGGTCAGAGTGTGTCACCTCCATGCAATGGTCAGAGTGTGTCACCTCCATGCAATGGTTACAGTGTGTCACCTCCATGCAATGGTCAGTGTGTGTCACCTCCATGCAATGGTCAGTGTGTGTCACCTCCATGCAATGGTTACAGTGTGTCACCTCCATGCAATGGTCAGTGTGTGTCACCTCCATGCAATGGTTACAGTGTGTCACCTCCATGCAATGGTCAGTGTGAGTCCATCCTCCTCCCACCATGATCCCCCAGGCTTGCCCTTTTGCAACAGGAACCCCTCTTCAAACCTTTCCAAGTGTGCACAAACATCAGTGGTGTGCACCCTCTGAAGGTCTGCCGAAGTGTTCATTACCCATCCGCTCCTCTTCACTTCAAAGTGCCCAAGAGTCACCGGCACCTAACCACACAATGGGGACGACTGAGGCACTGGCCTGTCTCCACTGGCCCTGGGACCTACACTGGAATGGGTGTGGCAGCGACAGTCAGCCCACTCTCTTGCCAGAACTGGCAGACTGGTTTAGGAAATAGTGCACAGAATACCATGTAGCACCCAACCAGTTTTCACATTGGCTGACAGGCGTGAACAGAGAATAAATCTTACAAGAGACGCAAGTCTCATGGAAATCTCTGACAGAACACCATTTTCGACAAGCAGAGCACATATGGAAGGCCATCAAAGCAGATTTTGAAGCCGACTTGGGAGACGCTATTCCGAACAACAAAGACGCTGACTGCTTCTGAAACCAAGACGCGATACAATGCAACTTTCGAGAAATTCGCAACGGTGAAGCCACAGCATGAGAAATCTCTCCCTCAGCAGAGAGAAAGCCGACTAAACCGCCACTTGTGGGAATCCACATCAAACTGACAACAAAGTCTAAAAGATCAGAGAGCCGAGAGAGACTGGCACAATGTTGTGAAATCTCCCTGCTATCCCAACTTTTTTTTTTTTATTTGGGGGGGGGGAGAAGAGGGAATGTATCCTGATATGATGGTGTTGTTCCATGACCAATGGGAATAAGACATTTGTTTGGACAGGTAAGTATGAGAAAAAGAACTGTAACTAGGGTGGAGGCAATCTTGATCCTTAAAACAGGGCCTTAGATACAAAAAATCTTCCTACAAATCTGCTGGAAGAGGGAATCCGGGATAGAAGGGAGATCCCTGTAAAGAAATGAAAATTACCTACAATGACACTGTCCACTTCAAAAAAAAAAAAAAATGAAAGGAAACAAGATGAAATCTGACACAGCTGTAAGAGCTTACAAATGAATCAGGAAAGTCTCAGGCTGTCACTATCTACATTGCCGGCATGAACAGGACATTGTGAACAAACGCTTATCTTCAGCATACATATACACTTAGAGATTCTAGGAAAGCAGCTGCAGCTCAAACACTCATGAAAAATTCTTTTTTTTCTATATTTGAGAGAGCGTCAAAATCGACAAAAACAAGCATTAACAGTCATTCAGGTCCTGCAAACAAATACTTGATAAAAACAGCAATTCTGAAAAATGATTGCAATTTATAAACAGTGAAATCAATTCATCTGGCATTCTTCCTATGAAGAGTATCCCAACATTTTCACACACACACGCTCTTACTGAAACCATTTCATTGTCATAGCAAGCTTTAGTTGCACTAATACATAACAGCTCTCTCTCTCTCTCTCTCTCTCTCTCTCTCTCTCTCTCTCTCACACACACACACACACACACACACACACACACACACACACATACACACATGAACACATGAACACAAATACTGTTCATTAAAAAAAACAATCAGACAATGTTTCAAATATAACTAGTACGTGCCATCATATTTTCTTAACACACTGCTGAGCCTCCAAAAGCAAACCTCAAGCTCCTGTCATGATACAATACAGAGTATCACTTTTCATGACATGGCCAATAACACTGCATGTCACGTCGTCACTTGCTGTGACACAATCAGAACAACAAACGTCAGTCTAAATACTACTGACTTTTCTTAACATAACCCAACAATGAAATTTGCACAACCAATCTTAAACAGCTAACAAAACTGAAAAAATTCCCTATCCAATCAAGAAAAATACACAATCAGTAGCAGTAATATCTCTTAGCTTACTATGACCAAAAAAATTCACCAACTCAACCAAAATGACTATCTACACAACCAGTAAATCCTCTTATTGTACCGCAATGAAAAGAATTCCCAAAACAAGACAAAAAAAAAAGCCTATCCCCATGTGTACTACAGATAAATCCATCAATCAAACCACAACCAAATGAATTTGGCATTAACTTACCAATTCTCTAAACACAGCCATTTAACTGTCATGCTGACAATTAACTTTGCAAAATGAACAAAACCCATAATGTTCACATCATGTAGTTTTGCAAAATGAACACAACCCATAATGTTCACATCATGTAGTTTTGCAAAATGAACAAAACCACAAAGTTCACATCATGTAGTTTTGCAAAATGAACACAACCCATAATGTTCACATCATGTAGTTTTGCAAAATGAACAAAACCCATAATGTTCACATCACGTAGTTTTGCAAAATGAAAAAAAAAACCCATAATGTTCACATCATGTAGTGAAACCTTTCAATTACATAACCTTTCAAAAGAAGACAACTTCTCTTCAACTCACTCTGAATGGCGTACAAAATACCTCATAATAAGATAGCTATCTACCGACTTATGAGATGATTTGGAATGGCAAGTACGATCCAAATCCTCCTGCAAGTCCAATCAGAGTCTGTGTCAGGTAGCAGCTAAACTCATCCAGCAGTGACTGCACGGTCGTCTACACACAGTTCAGTGCCACTCTGCATACACTGCCAACAGGTACTGCTATAGTCATGTGATAACTGTTAGACGTGTTGGAAATCTATTTTCTGTTCATTTTTGGCAATAGTCAGTGAATGTTCAAGGACAAGAGATCTACATGGCAAGGTTCGAGCAATCTTCAAGCCATAATACTGAACAAAGGGTATTTGCAAATTATATTGTCTCATGATCTAGGTGTGTATAAAAGTTAGCATAACCTGATGTGGATAGAAGTTTCACAACATAAAGAGCTAAGGATGTTTTCTTTATATAAGCATAAACATTAAAATCACAAGAAGTGAAAAACAACAGAAAACTGGACGCTGTTCTTAACGATGTCAGAACAAACTTTTGCATCAGCACAGGCACCCTTACCTGATCAGCATGAACAAAAAAACATGAAACATCCACGGGTCCAATCACTTCTGAGGTATACACACAACAGGATCCTGCACATGCAGCAGCATTATGGCATCATTCCATCAGGCATCCCCCTGCAAGCACCCACTGGTGATGTCTTGCAGACCCCCATGTGTCATTTCACTTACCCGTCAGGTTGGCCTTCTTCACCTGCCCACCCCATGACCAATCACGTGACTTGCCCTACATAACCAACACTGCAATCTGACCTTGGTGTATGGCGTTTGCCTTGGATCATCACAAGGGGGGGGGAAGACTGCACAATGAAGAAACGGCAACTTTCCCCGAAGATGGAGTATGGCTGCCTTAATGGCGGGATAAAAAACGGTCATACACACAAAACTCCACTGCCTGTCTATACAGGCAGTGTCCGCAGGAGTATCAGCCTGCGTAAGCAGAAAGAAAGAAAGAAAGAAACGGCAATAGAACAAGCACCAACTACCTCGATGCCAAGGTCAGCATTGCTGAATGAGGACTGGAAGGTATTAGGTTCAAGTCCCACCAGGGACATTCATTTGTGTGATTCTGGGGTCCCAGATGGCACCTCCCCACAACTGCTGAGAATGGCTCTGGATCAAGTGGGTAAACTAGGACCATACAGATCTAGTTGCAAAGTGAAACGACTGCAGGCGGAAATGTAAACAAATCTTAAATAATGTCAGCGAACCGCCCAGAGAAACGTGGACAAACGAGTCACAAGACAAACCACAACGCGTTTCGACCCCTTAGGTCTTCTTCAGGTGCAACAAAAATGAAACAAATAACGAAAATGCACTTAGCTTTGATCGCTTCTGTGTTCAGTGCAAGAAAGAAGGCGTTGAACCTGAAGAAGACCTAAGGGGTCGAAATGCGTTGTGGTTTGTCTTGTGACTCGTTTGTCCACGTTTCTCTGGGCGGTTTGCTGACATTTATTTAAGATTTGTTTAGGACCATACAGCCAAGTTTCAACTGATCAATGGATGCATCTCGGAAAATGTTGCTCCAATTTCCAGACTATCTCTGCAGGTGATATAGATCTCTCAGGCCTGTTTGAGGCCAGATTCCATTTTGAAAGGAAGTTTAAGACCCATGTGGTCTCAGGCTAAACTTGAACTTGATAGCATCATGTGAATCCCCGTTGATCATAATCAAAAAGTCCCAAACTCTGTGGCCTGTATGTCCACTCAAGAGGTGACCTCCATTTTGACTCCCCTCTGTCGAAGCCTCTCGTGTCAAACACCTGAAGGCAATTCTCTGGGGGGCTGCCTACTCATGACTCCATGATGAGGCGACTATCGTCGTCAGTATGGAGCTCAGCCCATGGTGTCCTGTACATGCTGAATCAAAAACGGCACCACTGAGAACTGTCAGACGGTTTCCGCGGCCAAGCAGAGCCTCCTCTGCCATGTTACTGAATGAAGACTTCATACTGACTGCTAGCTGTGAATACCTGTGCTGTCACTGCAACAAGTCAGCCTGGGTGTGGCTGTGGCCATGTGTGGTGGAACCAGAATGAAGATGTAGCCACCCAGCAGCAAACAGCATGAGATGGACAAGATGACATGAGTTCAGACAGATACACAGTGGTTTGGTCAAGTTATGGTCTGGGCAAGTTACACGGCCAATCATGGCTCTGGCAAGTTCCGTCATAGCTTGGGAGAGTGGACCATAACCCAAGGCCAAACAACTTGCAGACAAACATTCACTGGGCAACAAAGGTAACTAACAGTCACAGCAACTTGCTGATCACAGATATGGTGTGCGCATCTCTCATCACTGACCTAGTCTTCAACTGACGATACTCACTCACTGATCATGTACAGCTTTCTTCTAGATGGGACCATCACACGCATTACAGCCCTCTTCACCGCCTGTGTGTCACGTGAGTCACAGTATGGATCAAGCCTTGAATGGAAGCACAGTTTAGTCAGCTGTAACAGTCACAGTGTTCAGGTGGGTGTTCACAATACTGACATAGGTATAGAAACAAATCGATGATGCGTGTCAGCTGTGGTTTTTTTTTTGTTACTGTCTGAACATCCCGCATTGGGGTTGAGCCACACTTGGCCCCAACGTGCTGGTCACAGAAAAACCTCCAATGCAAACCCATCCAGCACTTTTGCAATTTGCAACATGACACCCAGCACAAAAGGAGCTGTGGTGCTCAGTCTAAAGCCGTCATCAGAGTTTCGTGTGTTGGACATCAAAGACACAGGCCTCACAGGGAGGGACAAACTTCCTCGCAGCGGTGGTCGCTCTGGAGCGTCCGTCATGTGGGATCGAACCACAGCTATGTGCAGAGACACTGGACCCACTGTTCCACATTCTGCTGCCCCTTGGCCTTGAAGACGTAAGACTGATCATCAGTGAAGATCTCGAAGGCGCGGGGGATGTCGCGGATCCCTTTCCTGACCGCTTTCACGCTTTGGATCTTGCTGACCGGCATGCTTTCCTTCTGCTGTTCACATAAAACACTGTCATTAGATGTCGCATCCAACAACACAGCCAACGCACAGGGTGGCCAAAACACTGTCATTAGATGTCACATCCAACAACACAGCCAACGCACAGGGTGGCCAAAAAAACACTGTCATCAGATGTCGCATCCCAACAACACAGCCAACCTACAGGGTGGCCACAACACTGTCATTAGATGTCACATCCGACAACACAGCAACCTACAGGGTGGCCAAAACACTGTCATTAGATGTCGCATCCAACAACACAGCCAACGCACAGGGTGGCCACAACACTGTCATTAGATGTCGCATCCAACAACACAGCCAACCTACAGGGTGGCCACAACACTGTCATTAGATGTCGCATCCAAACAACACAGCCAACCTACAGGGTGGCCAAAACACTGTCATTAGATGTCGCATCCAACAACACAGCCAACCTACAGGGTGGCCAAAACACTGTCATTAGATGTCGCATCCAACAACACAGCCAACCTACAGGGTGGCCACAACACTGTCATTAGATGTCGCATCCAACAACACAGCCAACCTACAGGGTGGCCACAACACTGTCCAAAACACTGTCATTAGATGTGGCATCATCCAACAACAAAGCCGACGCACAGGGTGGCCAAAACACAACTCACCTTCAATGGTAAAGAGATGACAAGAAAAAAAAAAAACCAGTTGATATAACTGGCTGAGTGAGCAAATGAGTGACATGAAAAGCACATGACAATGAAGCATTTGATTGGCTGACTGAAGGACCTCACCAAATCAGATTCAAAGGAAATTTCCTATTAACATAAACTTTAAGATATACTTGTCTGACTTTATCCTACCTGGCCTGGACAAAACTTTCACAGTTAAAATAAAACTCAAGGCTTCTTCAGTGCCCCACAATTCCAGGCTGATCTTCTGTCATTAACGTTGATTTCTTACGCCAGACATGTATTTCAGTCTCCACACTTACCCTACATGTGTGAAGGTGAGAAGCCCCAGAGTGTGAAAAAGATCAGTACACTAGTCAGAGACTTTTACGACTAGGTTCTTAAAGAGGAAGAAGGTAAACAACACAGACTAACTTGTCAGAGCTCTGAGCTGTCCTGAGCACTAGACTCTGTACCAGACCACCCCCCCCCCCCCCCCCCCCCCCCCGTTAAGTTAAAAGCAGCACTCCCTTTTTTTTCTCTTTTTTAAATATGCCTGAAAAGTACAAGCTATGAAGGGAACACATTTACAGAGAAAGGGAATGAGACCATCATAAGCATTGAGATATCGACCGGTTTACTTCCTGCTCTCTCTGAAGGCATATCACTCTCTCCTTCCACACCACCTCTTCAAAACTTCTCATGATGGTCCAAAATAAGGACACGAAAGAAGACGGCCATGATTGTTAATCACAGTTGGAGGGGGGTGTTGCTGACTTAACTGAAACAACTGCATGCAGACAGTCCTTCAGATTCCAAAACATGTTCCCCAGGTAAAACCCTGGCAAAACTCGTCTACGACTTCCATCCACCACCACTGACAATGTCAACGACTGCAATGTTCTGCCAGAATGCGGAGTCGACATTCTCAGCCTGCAGTTCATGAGCACAAACATAAGCCTGGGAGGTTAAGGGCTTTTGGTGGAAAGAACAGGTTTGCCTGATCATCCTTACGATCCAGACACTTATAGTCTTGGACTTGATATCCAGTGTTCCACCTGGGTACGCAGTATGGTAGGCCTCGAATTACTGAAATGCTTTCCATAGCAGTAGGAGATGGTCTTTCAGGTATCATCTTAGGCACATCACATCTACAGCTGTACAGAAGCTGTCAGTGATACACTAAAACACATGCACTACCTTCTCAGTATATGAATATTCATATTTATGTTGAATTTTCCACAGCTGTAACTCCAAATTATCACTTTCTGAGAATTTATTTTTTTGTTTTTTTTCTTTGGATTTTTATTTGGTAATATAATTCACAGATCCAACACAGGTGTTTTCCTTTTCTTTCCCATCTACACTAGTGCAGACAACTGTGCTACAAGGCATCATTGACAACTTTCAACGTGTCAAAAAGTACTATCAATGTCAGCACCATGACACCGTCATCCGGACGATTGTAAACAGAAATTTACATGTTGGTTATCAGGAAGACTAGTACCACAAGCCCAGTGAAAGTCTTGCAAAGAGAGAATGGTATCAGTTTTAGATCTTTTATATTCTCCTAATACAGGACCTGCCATCATGAAACCAGTCTTACCTTCCATGAGCAAACCACTGACAAAGGCTGACACTGATGGCGGGGATCAATTTGAGGCATTCAACCTTTTTGCAGGAATGTGTTCCAAACCCTGCCTACTTTCATTCAACATTTCTAACTTGCCTTCCAAATTCAAATGGCAAAAATCAGGATCTGTCTGGCTTTGAATGTGCGAGAGAGGTTTTTGAAACCTTTGGAGGCCATTTTCTAGAAATGGCTGTTCATGCAGTGCCCCACTTCAAAGGGCCACAACTCTTTCACTGTTTTTCTTAACCCTGCAACATTTACAGTGAAATCACTTAATCAGAAAAATGTGTTCTTTAAACTAATACACAAAACTGACAACTGTAACTCTCAAAAATAAAGTTATGACTGGTCTACTGGTTAAAGGTTATATATGTCATGCTGTGCTGGCCCCTGCCATGGCATGCCTATCAAATACAGTCTCTTGAAGCTCATGTTTTGAAAAGACATAACACTTACATCCCCACATGACCCTGAGATAACCCCATTATCATACAGAAAATATCCATTTTGTCCCCTTATGTAACAAAGAACACAGAGGATAAAGATCGTGTCGGCTGAAGATGATGAGGATGTTGACTTCCTTACAGTCTTGCATGGATCGCATTTGTTTTATATATTCTAATCGACCATGAAGGGTCATTCTTAGGGCACTGTTTTTGAGGTTGTTTCTTTTTTTTTTTTTTTATCTAAAGTCTGTTCATTCTTGTTGATGTCAGGATTCAAAAACAGAAAAGTTATGATCAACAGTTACAGTTTTATCAAGGTGTCACTGCATATGGACTGGTCTATATATGCTGCACCACATATGCTAATTTTCAAGATCACATTCACATGATTCAAAACTGATGGATAAGTGAAGTAGTGACTAATATGGGAGCATTTAAGGACAGGGTCTGATGGCTATGACATAGCAGATATCTGACCTACACATTAGTCCAACAAGCTGGTCAGAGCTTGGGTATCTACCTAAATGAACAAGATTTTTTTCAAACAAAAATGTATCAGTTGTTAAGTATATTTTTTCAACCATTCCAATTTTTTAAAAGTACTGCAAAATTCGACTTTCTATCGACATCTACTTGAGCAATTTCCATTACATCTCGTCTATGTCCAATGATTTCGACCACTTTCCACTTTTTTTCCAAAAGATTTTTCATACATGAGAAATGCAGGTATAATCACTCAGCTGAATTAGCAGAAATGGCAAGTCAGAAAAAAAAAAAAACCCTCCTCCCTTGATCCTTCACACCTGATCGTGTTGTGCTTCTTTGATGTTTTCCGCATTACCCATACTGTGTAATTCTAAAGCTGTATACCAACCCCAGCTGTGTCAAAGTGTAACTATACTCCTTCAGCCCTAGGCTCTATATAGGAAAAAGAGGCAGAGAAGAAGTGGTACATGAGGTCCACAGCTTTATTTTTCCGTCCTGCACGAGACACTTAGTGAAAGAGCAAACAAACAAGGCTTACACACATTTTGTTGCTGTAGTCCGAGCAGAGGTGAGTATCAAACTTGTGTCCTACTTAACTAGCAAAAATTAAATACCCAGAAAGTGATGACGTTATTTTTTGCACATTTTGTGTGTGTGTTGTCATTGTTCCAATATTGCCTGATCACTTGTGTACAAGCTTTTATGCCGTATCTGCGTTATCTACAGGAAATAAACCTCGTCAAGTTTGGTATTAAAAGCATTGTCGGGAATTCGCCATTTCAGTCATCTCAAGAGCACAGATATATTACATTTTTCATGACAACCACTAATTATCAAACCAGCAGCCCCATTTGTAATGGCCGCCTGCAGAAAACACCCCTTTCCCTGACCTGCGTTCACGGCTTGGCCACTGCAGTTGCGGGCAAGCTGTAAACTCCCCTGCCTCTCAAAACTAAGCAGCTTGCTTTGAACAGCTGTGGATCTCATTCTAAGATCGTGTTACTGAGTGGAAACTCACCGAATTGCTCTTGCTGTAGGTGAAGGTGCCTCCCGACAGAGTGAAGTAGCGTGTCTTTCCAGCGTTTTGAACACCTTCCACTTGCCTTTCTTCTCCTTCAACTGGCCCTGTGAAACATCACAGAGTGGTACACTGTCCTCACTATTATTGGCAGGATGTCATGCATGTGTGTGTGTGTGTGTGTGTGTGTGTGTGTGTGTGTGTGTGTGTGTGTGTGTGTGTGTGTGTGTGTGTGTGTGTGTGTGTGTGTGTGTGTGTGTGTGTGTGTGTGTGTGTGTGTGTGTGTGTGTGTGTGTGTGTGTGTGTGTGTGTGTGTGTGTGTGTGTGTGTGTGTGTGTGTATGCTTAGATGTGTGCGTGTATGTGTGTGTGTGTGTGTGTGTGTGTGTGTGTGTATGTGTGTGTGTGTGTATGCTTAGATGTGTACGTGTGCGTGTGTGTGTGTGTGTGTGTGTATGTGTATGTGTATGTGTGTGTATGTGTCTGTGTCTGCATGTATGTATATGTGTGTGTGCATGTGCGTGTGTGTGTATTTGTGTATGCATGTATGTACGAGTCTCTGTATATGTGTGTATGTATCAGTGTGTGTGTGTGTGTGTGTGTGTGTGTGTGTGTGTGTGTGTGTGTAACACCACTGAAATACCGCAAAAGATTGAAACATACAAACAAAAAAACAACCTGTCACATACAAAAAAAAAAAATCAATGGTGAACTTTACAAAGCAAGGAAGTGGAAGAAGTCACACACACACACACACACACACACACACACACACACACACACACACACACACACACACACACACACAGACTGACAGCCATTTCTGGTAGTCCATCCTGCAGGAGGGAGGAGACTTTCTCTGGATGGTTGCACATGAAGCAGGCCCAGTGAGCGCAGGCTGCGTTGAACTCAAAGACATCAAAAGTATCGCTCCTCATGCAGCTCATGCAGCAATGACAACTGTTCCTGCACACACACACACACACACACACACACACACACACACACACACACACACGCACACAAATCCACACACACACACACACACACATTCACCCATATATACAAACATGTGCATACGCAGACAAACATATGTACAAATACAATAGTCTGTGTGCTACCTGTCCATAGGATACCGTTAATCTTAAGTTACTATCAAGCAACCCACCCGAGGAGACAATGCTCCTCTGCAGGCACTTTGATGATATGAAATGCTGATTGTGGAGCCAGCGACAGAGAAAATCCCCATTGGACTTTGACCATCATACAACAAAGATCCAAACAAACTTGCTGACACCAGAGACTTTGACAAACTCCCCAAACGAATGGGAAACTGAAAATGAGGTCACTAGGACAGTATGGCCTGAAAGACTACAGAAATCAATTTCTTTTTTTTAATAAACTTTTATTTTATAGTGATTTACTCTGCTTATTATTATCACTAAATAACTAACATTCCTGGTTTCATTCTACATCTATTCTGCAAGCATGCGACTTACTTCAGAATAGAAACCATGGACTTACCTTGTGCGTAGGAAAGGAGGAGGTCACCACAGTCAGGAAACTGCTGTTTCTCTCCCCTTTCAGTTGCGTCCCAGCATGCCTTGAGACAGCTGACATCTGTGTCTCGTTGGCTAAGGGCTGATGGTGCACTGGCCTGTTACAGAGCAGGGAGAGTGGATCATTGTGAAAAAACTGAACGAAAATGTTGATTCTACAGTGAAAAAAGCAATAAAGACACATATTCACAAATCAGAGTCATCTACTATTCAGTAATATTTCTATGACACTTTGCACCCTACACAAATTATTCTTTTTTCTGTTCAACATGTTGATATAATCTATGCTGACAGGCAAGAAACTATCCCCACCCCCCACCCTCCCTCGATCACCAGTACCCTAGGGTAGCTGTGCTTCCATGAATCTGTGTCTGAGACCATCCTGTGCAGGGAATTTAGGGAAGATGGGTGTCCACACAGGAGACAAGTGTTGGACAGAAGACATGAAGAACTGAACAGGTGATACAACCTAGTTGTACCTGACTGCGGACAAGCAGGTAGAGAGAGTCCCTACCACCCAGAGTCCAGCACAGCACTAAAAACCACCTGATGTCATGGGAACATCAGTGTGACACCTGTAACTACAGCATGCAATGGCAGGATCATCTGTCTGTCTGTGCACATGAGTGTGCCAGTGCCCCAACCGGTGGGTCCTTACCTGCACAGAGAGGAACATGAGGTGAATCCACAGCTTGGGCAGACGAGTGTTGAGGATGAAGTGCTGATTGCTGTACAGACATTGGCTGCTCTGCTGCTCACAGACAAAGTACAGCCGTACGTAGCGCTTGTGTTTTCCCATCTGCCCCACACACACACACCAAGCCATCAGTCTGTTTCAAGTAAAGTCTCCCAGTAAAGATTATCCTTGTAAAAACACTACTCCTCTTGCCTACACTACTGGGTTACTGATATTCTTCAGAGAAAAAAAAAAAAAATCAAAGAACTGATTCTTTGAAACTAAAACCCATTAAGATCATCTTGAAACCAGCCAAACCACCAAACATATCGCCAGCATAAATGACAAGGAGAGGATGTGGTGTACAACGAAACGTCCCCAAAAGAAAAAAAAAGAAAATGAAATAAATCCTGATGAATAAAAACTGAGGGGAGAGGTACCAACATCCACCCCTACCCAATTTTCTATATTATTTTACTTAAAAAGAATCAAGGAATTTTAACGAAAACACAAGAGATGTACTTCTGCCGCATTGTAATTTAATTCCACTGAAAACAGTCATCCTGAAATAACCATTGAAAAAGTTACTGATTCTCTTTCTTCTGTTGAAAATAAGTAAAAAAAAAAAAAAAAAATGTCACTTGTTTTCATAAACTATCATGAAAATGTTCTTTTCTTCAGTCTCAAAAAGCATACAACATATGTGTCAGTGTATGACAAATCTAATTTCAGTGCACACAGATGTATGCATGCTGATGTGCACACACACACACACACACACACACACACACACACACACACACACACACACACACACACACGCACGCACACACACACACACACAAAAACACACACACACATACACCCACAGAAGTACACACATATATACACCAGAAGCTACACACACACACACGTACACCCACAGAAGTACACATACACACCAGACGCTACTCACTGACAACACTGCACTTGACAGGCAGAGGAATGTTGGCGGTCAGCTTGTTGATGAAGCTTTTGATCTTGGTCAGGTGTTTCTCACAGAACTGCTGTACTCCATCCCTTAGTCCCTCGTCCTGTACACACACACACACACACACACACACACACACACACACACATACACACAGTGTACAAGTCTCTCACACACACACACACACACACACACACACACACACACACACACAGTGTACAAATCACACACACACACACACATGCATACATACACACAGTGTACAAGTCACACACACACACACACACACACACACACACACACACACACACACACACACACATGCACACACACACACACACACACACACACACACAAATGCACATACTGCATAGATAAAGTCTCTCTTTCTCTCCGGCTCTGTCTCTCTCTGTCTCACACACAGACACACAGACAAACACACACACACACACACACACACACACACACACACACACAACCTCCCCTTTTTTCCCTAGTCAGAAGAGAATTTTCAAAAAGCATGACTCACCGTGCCGCTGGCGACACCCCCATGGGGAGGGATGGAGGTGGAGTCCGACATGAGGGTGAATGTGGGGCTGCCTGCACGGTGATCACAGGTCAGACGCACCGTTGACCCACTGACAACAACACACATCATCCACTGTTGACCCACTGACAACAACACATCACCCACTGTTGACCCACTGATAACAACACAGCACGCACCATTGACCCACTGACACACATCATGCACTGTTGACCCACTGACAACACAACATGCACTGTTGACCCACTAACACAACAGATCACGCACTGTTGACCCACTGACAACAACACACATCACACACTGTTGACCCACTGACAACACATCATGCACTGTTGACCCACTGACAACAACATCACATCACGCATTTTTGACCACTGACACACACATCATGCACTGTTGACCTACTGACAACAACACATCACTGACACACATCACGCACCCACTGACAACACATCACGCACTGTTGACCCACTGACAAGAACACATCACACACTGTTGACCCACTGACAACTGACACACATCATGCACTGTTGACCCACTGACAACAACACATCATGCACTGTTGACCCACTGACAACACACACACTGTTGACCCACTGACAAAACACATCATGCACTGTTGACCCACTGACAAACAACACATCATGCACCGTTGACCCACTGACAAACACACGCACTGTTGACCCACTGACAACAACACATCACGCACTGTTGACCTACTGACAACAACAGATCATGCACTGTTGACCCACTGATAACAGCACATCACCCACTGTTGACCCACTGGCAACAACACATCATGCACCGTTGACCCACTAACAACACATCACGCACTGTTGACCAACTGACAACAACACATCATGCACCATTGACCCACTGACAACACACACATCACACACTGTTGACCACTGACAACAACACATCATGCACTGTTGACCCACTGACAACAACACGTCACGCATCGTTGACCCACTGACAACAACACATCACATACCGTTGACCCACTGACAACA